>JAVIAB010000001.1:85415932-85505806 GCA_032433765.1 Megaustenia siamemsis | reverse complement strand
TAATGTCAGTTTGCTCCATTGAGTCAAATATCTGGCTCAGTTTGTATCTATTTTCAGCTGATCTTAAATTGAAGCGGTTGCTAAACGTGGATCGTAGAAGGAAACAGGGTTCTGTTCGGTTTTTGTTTAGTTAAGTTTATTTATTGGTAATGTAAACGTGAAGAAGACAGCCGTTAGATGTATTTTGAGAAAATGCGATTACAAGTAATGGATCAAAACATGGACAACGGATGGCCTAGTGATTAGACTTGTCGCATTCAGGTGAGCTCAAGTAGGTTCGATTCCATGTAGTACCAAAATGTTGTTCCTGACGTGGAAGGAGTGAAACCAAATCGCTGGCAGCTATACCAAATGGAGTCAAGAAAAGAACAAAAGTACATGAGCATGTTGATAGTACCGGATATATTGTGGGTAAGGTGGTCAGTAGTCATCCATGCCGTCTTTAATTTAGAAAATAAAATCGGTACATGTGTAGGCTGAGTGATCTGTGTTGTGTTTTCTGGCTTGGTGTTTTCTGGCTTGGTGTTTCATTTGTATATTTTATTTGTTATATCTAATGAAGGCTTTTGTCGACATGTCGTAGTTTGTCTTGTCTTTCTATCACTTTAGTTGCTCCATACCATTTTATATATATTGTATATGTTCTCTGCAGCTCTACTCGCGGCCCAAACAGTATTTAATATTTGTAAATTTGATATCTGTGCTTACCTCCATTGATCTCCACTGTCGCTACCTATTATTTTGTGTTTTTTCCTTATCATCCCTAACCGTCACTTATCTGACTCCTATTATTTTGTGTTTTTTCCTTATCATCCCTAACCGTCACTTGTCTGACTCCTATTATTCCAACCACCTGCCCTACTCTACGTAAATCCTGGCCACTGTTTACTCCTGTGTTGTGTTTTCTGGCTTGGATTTATGTGTTTAGTTTGTTCGTCACACCTGATGGAGTCTTTCGCCGAAACGATGTAGTTTGTTTTGTCTTTCTTTAGCTTAGCTGCTCCAAAACGATAGTATGTTTATTTTATATAGGTGACCTAGAATCCGTCGATCCACGACTACTTGCTCCCAATAAACCAAATCATTAACCGCAACTGTTCCCTAATGTACGGATCAAGATTATATTTCATCCCCGATCAATGAATAAAAAATGATAAACGACTGGTTGGTAACACAGGTTATCATACCGCTGGCCAATTAATAAGAGCTTCTTCCACGTTTTAATTCATTTGGAAAAGTGTAAGTGTTACTGTCCATTTATATATTAATTTCTTCGTCTACCTTTCAGCTCCCTGTGGAGCATAGTTCTTCAACAAACACTTTCCAAGTCGTTCTGTTTCTTGTCATTCTCCTAAGATCATTCCATGTCTTCCCCATAATTGTCATCTCTGCTTCAGTCTGTCTTCTCCAAGAATTTCTTGGTCTTCTTCTTTGTCTTTCCCCTGGGGATTCCAAAAAAGGGCCTGTTGTGTAATACTACTCAGTTGGCTTCCGCAGTGTGTGTCCTATCCACCGCCATCGTCTTATATTAATCCTGACGGTAAATTGTATCTATGATATGGTCAGCATCACCCCACTCTCCTTAAGCTTTGATCTGATCCATCCAGCGATGTTAGATGTTCTATAGACTCGAAGTGTTTTTCGCCACTCATCTTTATTCTTGACGAGATTTTCGATATTATCTAAAGAGCCTATGCCTGCCAACTTTGCTTCTCTTATAAGTGTTCTTTTTAGCGCCTCTCTATGTCTTCCAATTTTACTGCATCCAGATGTTTCCCATAGATGAGCCTTTTTTGGAATTCTCTTGTCTCTTCTCAACATTTGCCCGGCATATGTCCACCTTATCTACCTAATAGTAAACACGTAACTAGACGACGATACTTCGGTGGTTTCCTATATCTCTTTTGTCTGGGCTGCTCACTTTTTGTGCATGACGTTACCCTTTCCACCAGCACTATACGGTACCCTATCTTTTAGTTGTTCCTCGTGTACCCAACTGCGACATCTCACTCTTTACTCCTTCCGAGTACCCTTTATTCTTGTGATCTACTCTTTCTCCTTGTGTATGCACACGAAGCTCGATGTCGACATTTCTGTGTAAGTAGGTTTTAGGCATGTCGTAAGAGGCGACTAAGGAGGTTGATCGATGGCTTTATGCGCACATTTTCACATGTGTGTGTGTGTACGCACACGTATGGTGTGCCCGTGTTTATATATATACTGATGCATAGATATGTATAGACATTGCCAGTGACGTTGTAATCGAGGTGACCTACACATGTCCCACCTCATATTTTAGAGTCCTTTAACCTGTTTTGACCTTCCATCTACTGATCAACGACACTGCGTATCCTGAGACACACGTTCAACTTTCTTCTGAACACAGTGCAACTTACTAGACGATATTTTACATTTTATATTCATTTTTGTTTCTCGTACTAGTTCCATATTATTTTGTTTTGTAGATGCTTCATTATTAGTTACCTATGTAGGACTATTTAACTTACCTACAAATTTGTGTGGTGTGTGTTGTTTGTTTGTTCCTGCTGATGGCCTATTGAGTCGAAACGTCGGTATAAATAATGTGTGTCGGTCCATCAAACACGTCAAACTTTAACCATACCATTTTTTCTTCTTTTTTTTTTTCATTTCTTCTACCTAAGAGTAGATGAGATCGTTTGTTGCATGGCCGCACTTCTTATCTCTATATTAGTCAACTGCTCCGACTTTCCTGGGACAATCTTTGCTGCACATTTTCAAAACTGGTTTAATCCCGGAGTCATGTCATTCAGGAAGAAATTTACATCATGAGCCTAGACTACTTTGGGAGAGGGGGGAACTGGTTGGTCTTGAGGCAAAAGCCGAACTCGAGATAGAGAGGTTGTGTGTTCAAATCTCGACTGCACCAGTTGGGATTTTCATTTGTGATTTCCTCTGCGGCAACCACCCCTGGTCCTCAGCAGCGAGGTCCGGCTTGGAACGTCAGTTACTCAACGGCGAATAAAATATGATACCACCCTAGGAGTGACCCTTTTACACATGGTTGCCAAGTAAAACCGGATTAACACGCAGAATTTAGTTCCTAGCCTCTTGCTACTTCACCAATAATGAAAGCTGGAACGCAAAAAAAGACCCCTTTGGTAATAGCACATTGGTCACAGCGGCCTCAGTTATTAAAAAGAGAACAGGTTAAATCGTCAACTCAGATATCACATTGCTGCTCTAAAAGAATTGCAAGAGGTGGAATATTATAACAACAGCAATCAGTAACTTCAATAAATGATTGTTTGTATAGAAAACAGATGGAATAATGTCAGCTCGGACAAGAGGATAAGAAATAAAACACTAGAGAATTAAAGAGACGCTAAAATGCTGCTTCCGACACACAATTTTAAAAAATCTGCTCAAAATATTGAATCGAGGAGGAGGGTGGGAGACATCGATCTTGTTTCTAATGTGGAAAAAATAGCGAGAGAAGAGCAGAGAAATATGTGAAGAAGGTTATACAAATATATAGTTTGGGCAGTACAGGAAAATTAATGGCAATCACAGACTGTGCTGTTATATAGTATAAGTCTTAGAGTCAATGCAGCAGAAGGTCGACGCCTGGGTGTCATGACCCAGGCGTGCCACTCCCCTAGAGTGTCAAGAAGCTGAAGAGTCAAAACACTTGCTCTCCGGGGTTTTCTACTGATGATCAGATTGTCTCATGCTGCGAAGCTCTGTACACAGAGTTTCTTATTACTAATGGAAATATAAACCTAACAAGGCAGGAAAAATGTATACTACACGCCACAGGTAAATGCTTGTCGAAGAAAATACTGCGCAATAAGCACTGAAAAAGCCAGAAACAATATTATAACCAAATGAAGTTTTTTTAAAAAAAGCATGCATTAAGCAAAGAAAGATGACATTAGTACTGAAAGTGCTTTATAAAGTAACACTGAACAGATTAGGTAGATTAGCCTATATAAAGCTGGTTAAAATACATACCTAAGGCAAATACATTTCGCACAGAATAAATCTCGTTAATAAATTTACTTAACACAACGGAAACATGTACATGTTTTGTCAATAGATAAAATTACGCTCTCGTTATTTGTAATTTGAGGGTACGCGTACTTCAAGAACTCGGTTAATTAACAACGATATTAAGACAGCAGTGTGAGTTATTAGGATATATGTCATTGAGTAATTATAGAGATAGTTGGTGGCTAATTACTCTTTTGTCATCATCATATTATTGGCTGTATGAGTAGCCAGGGATATAAACCAATCATTTTGGTTCTACCACGGATTGTATCATCCAGTAAGTCCTCCACTTTAATGTTCTACCACGGATTGTATCATCCAGCAAGTCCTCCATTTTATGTTCTACCACGGATTGTATCATCCAGCAAGTCCTCCACTTTATGTTCTACCACGGATTGTATCATCCAGTAAGTCCTCCATTGTATGTTCTACCACGGATTGTATCATCCAGCAAGTCCTCCATTTTATGTTCTACCACGGATTGTATCATCCAGCAAGTCCTCCATTTTATGTTCTACCACGGATTGTATCATCCAGCAAGTCCCTCCATTTTATGTTCTACCACGGATTGTATCATCCAGCAAGTCCTCCACTTTATGTTCTACCACGGATTGTATCATCCAGCAAGTCCTCCACTTTATGTTCTACCACGGATTGTATCATCCAGCAAGTCCTCCATTTTATGTTCTACCACGGATTGTATCATCCAGCAAGTCCTCCACTTTATGTTTCTACCACGGATTGTATCATTCAGCAGTCAATAATGTTTCCTTCTTGTACAGATTGTATCATTCAGCAAGTCAATAATGTTTCCTTCTGTACAGATTGTATCATTCAGCAAGTCAATAATGTTTCCTTCTTGTACAGATTGTATCATCCAGCAAGTTAATAATGTTTCCTTCTAGTACAGATTGTATCATTCAGCAAGTCAATAATGTTTCCTTCTTGTACAGATTGTATCATCCAGCAAGTTAATATGTTTCCTTCTTGTACAGATTGTATCATCCAGCAAGTTAATAATTTTTCCTTCTTGTACAGATTGTATCATTCAGCAAGTCAATAATTTTTCCTTCTTGTACAGATTGTATCATCCAGCAAGTCAATAATTTTTTCCTTCTTATACAGATTGTATCATTCAGCAAATCAATAATTTTCCTTCTTGTACAGATTGTATCATTCAGCAAGTCAATAATTTTTCCTTCTTGTACAGATTGTATCATTCAGCAAGTCAATAATTTTTCCTTCTTGTACAGATTGTATCATTCAGCAAGTCAATAATTGTTCCTTCTTGTACAGATTGTATCATTCAGCAAGTCAATAATTTTTCCTTCTTGTACAGATTGTATCATTCAGCAAATCAATAATTTTTCCTTCTATCCATACTTTTTGTGAAGTATTGTAGGTGGACAAGGTCTTCCATATTGATAACTATTAATCAATATTTAAAGTAATAACCAATAATCAATATTTATAGTGATACCATTAATCAATATTTAAAGTGATAACCAATAATCAATTTTATAGTGATAATCATTATCAATATTTAAAGTAATAACCATTAATCAATATTTATAGTGATAACCATTAATCAATATTTAAAATGATAACCAATAATCAATATTTATAGTGATAATCATTAATCAATATTAAAGTAATAACCATTAATCAATTTTAAAGTGATAACCATTAATCAATATTTAAAGTGATAACAAATAATAAATATTATAGTGATAACCATTAATCAATATTTAAGTGATAACCATTAATCAATGTTTAAAGTGATAACAATTAATCAATATTTAAAATGATAACAATTAATCAATATTTAAAGTGATAACCATTAATCAATATTTAAAGTGATAACCATTGATGAATATTATACCAAAGGTAAAACTCAATATGTCTGTCTGTCTGTCTGTCTGCGATCAGGACTCAGTCAGAGTAGGATCCCAGACTCTCACAATGAAGTCAGCTGTCAGGCCAAGTGTGTTGATCGCCCCCACAGACAGAACATCACAGTTAGAGTCTACCATATTCACTCCGACTGAACACCCGTTAAAACGTTGCATTGTGTTCTGCGCCAGTGGCCCAGTGCATCCGATTTCAGCCAGCATTTTATTCAGGTTTACTTTCCTTAGCCTTTGATTGTCCCCAATCTTCCTGCAAGGCAGCAGATGATCTTTTCTGTAGGGGTTTTGCCCTTAGACGGTCGGCCTTCCCACGTTAACGAGCACCGTCTGCCCGAGTCACTAGAGGTGACTAACACAGCCATGCGACTTGTAATGTGAGGAACTGCAACAAGGAACGCTTTTCATGCATAGCTTTCAATTGTTCCTGCCGCCTATCCCCATATATACCGGTAAGTCAAGTCCTCTTGAAAATGATGATCGTCGTAGCACTTGATGATGTTAGGCCATCGTTGATGACTCCAATTCCGACACTTGGACACACAGTCAGTCGTCAAATTAACCCCGTCGCACATCAAACAGCAGACCGTAAGATTTGCGAACGGCCGGTTTAGGGAACCATTACGGTGACGTAGCACACAAAAAAGTCGCCCAACACTTAATCTCGTTCCATTTAGATTTCTGTGTGATTACTCTTGTGTAAGCAGCCTACGACGAAAACAAAACACGAAGCAAATTCCCCAAAGAGACAAACTGCGGCTGACGAAGTAGTTTTACAATAATGTTTACATGGAAATAACTTGCGTCAAAGAATACCATCAACGGTCATGAACAGCACCAATGTGTGACGTAAAGCGCAGATCAAGTCTAGACGGAGGAAATTCTCACTCACAACACTTGAGTCGTCAAAACGGACTGTTGTCGGCCTACAACCTCGCTTTAGCGACACAGGTGTATCAAGCATATCATCATTAATACAATCTTCAATATTAGAACAGGACAGAAAGTTTTGAGGTTCATCTAAGTATTATAACGACGAAGTTCAAATACACCAATAAGTGCCATCCGAGCGTCACTTACTACGCCATAAAGAACATTTATTATCATCATCACCATAGTCATCATCGTCAGCGTGCATGTACTTTGCAGAACGTTGTATTCACTACGGCACGTCTGAAAGAATCTGTCTCTAGCCAGATCCCCCTCTTCTTTTGTTATCATGGTTATGTGCAAGGTCTCCTTGATGTCTTGAAACCACCTACTTCTTGGTCTACCCTGATGCGTCGCCCAAGAACCATGCTTCCATTATTGTTCTTTCCAGCCTGCTGTTTCTTTTGACGTGTCCATAGTATTTAATTTCCTCTATAGAATGGTGTTTATAAGCAGTTCATTTTGATGTTTGAATCTTTTAATATGTCTCCATTGTTCTTTTCATTATCTAAGGTATGTTAATGATGTTTACTTTAGCATTTTGTTTCAAACGAATCGATTTTCTTCTTTGCTGTTTGCGAGATTGTCCATAATTCACCACCATGTGTTGCTATCGGGAAGATGACTGCCTTCAGTAATGTTAATGTTACTGCCTTGCTGGTATTGTGCCACATGTCCCTCATGACGTTTGATGTTTGTGTTGCTATTGTTAATCTTTCATTTGATCTCTTTCTGGCAGCCTCCATTTGTTAGCTGCTACAGACCCTAGATATCCAGAATCCCTATATTCTCATCTATTGAGGTTAAAAGACGTTAACAAATAAACAAATATTTGTTCAAGTTTAGTAAGTACATCACTGAAATTCTCACAATAATAATTTAATTCTCTCTAACATAACAAAATTCCACAGCGTTTCCGGTAGGAGAGCGCATTATAAAAATCCTGACTATCACGTAAGAAGGATTACAATGATAATGGTTTAACATAAACTCGCGAAAATCCAATAAAATATGAGCAGTGAACGAAGCTTCATGAGAATGTAATTGTGTACTTTAAGAGGGTTAATTATTTCCCTTCTGTTTATGGCATTTGTACAATTTTAAATAGTGTAATAGTGTACAGAGTTTACAAGCATAACATAGATTTCAAATATGTATAATTATGTAGAAAATATGTACATAAGCCTTAGATTTAAACATATTGTCCTAATTTGTCACGATTGTTGACGCATGTGACCAAGACACTTCGCCACTTCATACCTCCAATGGTTATGGAAGGCCACGGTATCACTGCAACCGAATTAAAATGCATAATTGCTCAACCGCCTGTGCCAGCGGAATCATCCGAATTACTAACTCATCTCCAAACAAAGAAAGGTAAATGTAGTCCTCATCATAACAGTCCCAGCACACGCCAAAAGACATAAGGCGAAACCGCACAGAAAGTAAAAACAGCCAACTGTTCCTTGTCATGCGATATCATCATTCATCGTAAACATTTGAAATGTCGAAACATGATCAAAACGGATGAGACACACAGCTCCATGTGCGCACAGAGCACTTAACTCAGTAGCTCCTGCAACAAGCCGGACATGGAATATGAGAAACTACAACAAGGAACACATTTCATACATAGCCTTCAATGGTTCATGCCGCCTATCCACCATATTGACCGGAAGTTCTCGTCCTCCTTAATATGATGATCGTCATAATTTTTTTAATGTATAGCGCTTGTTGATGTTAGCACATCGTTTTTGACTCCAAATCCGAACATATAAAACATAGTTAGTTGTTTGATTATCCCCGTCACATATCAAACACAGACCGTAAGACTAGCGTATGGCCGGTCTAGGGATATACGATGAGCCATTATGATGACGTAGCACACACAACAATGGCTGCGCCTATAGTTTCCCGATTACTCTAGTGAATGCAGCCTGTTATAGTATATTTATTGTTTCTTGTTTGTGATATTATATTATAACTTGACAGTACATCACATTTATAGGTGATCACAACTGGTAAATCATGACAGACTCTTTTTCTCTCATTATAAATTAATCAGTTTATTGATTTATATTATTAGTATTGGCCTATGATCGTTCTGTAGTGGATGCACTTATCTTAAATTAATGTTAATTAAATCGGGACTTCTCTGAGGCAAATCGCCGATGGATATGATCAGTCCCCAAGTGCATAGCTTGCATACAACATTAGTCAACTTACGTTCATGAGGAATGTGAACAACTTGAAATACTCTTAAGCACTTTCACAACACTAAAGTTCATATTTTCATTGCTATACTCAATACTCTCTATCAGACGGGCCAAACTCAAGGGGTCAATGCATGCTATTGTCATGCATTGCCTAAAAGTTGAAGTGGAATTTCCATGGGCCTAAACTCATCATCGTGTCGTCCAGTAATTCTGGAAATTACCTCCTTCCCACTTCTGTATATCCACTACCCCCTATGTGAACTTCTATTATCCCTTGTTATTAACTTGTTATTCTGGCTGGAAATTTTCCATACTTTAAATTTATGTCCTAACTACTGCTGGTCGCTACCATCTGTTACTGCTAGTGTCTATATTGAGAAGCGGATAACAACTAAGTTACCTGATCCCATGCTTTCACTAGCTTACTGTTACAAGCCTACAACGAACGAAACACGGTGCAATACCCTAAAGAGAAAAAAAAACTTCGGTTGACTTGACGGAGCAGTCCACATTAATGCGTTGTAATATGTAAATAACTTGCGTCAAACAATTCCAACGACGCCCATTGAACAGCATTCAATGTGTTGACGTAAATCGCAGATCAACTCTAGAAGGTGGAAGGTCGCATTCACAACACTTGACTAGTCAAAAGGAATATTGCCTGTGTACGACTCTGCTTCATCGGTGCAGATTTGTTAAGTAGAACATAATTTTGACTTTAAAGCAGAAATTGCATGGGAGAGGCGAAATTAATCAGTCCCAAGACGTATTACCTGCAGCGATCGAGAGAACATGAACTTTATTCCACCATCTTGGAAACGGAATATAGGAAACATTATAGAGGAGAGCTTCATGTACTGTTATATGACATAGTATAGCTTCGTGTAAAAAAAAAAAAAAAAGTGCCCCCGTCACGCCAAGTGGCGTAAAGGCAATATGGTGTTAGAGACCATAAATTTTACAGACCTTCAGCACATGCTTTTTGGGGTAATGTGGTCGGTATTACAACCGTGCCGCTTTACTTTCCCAGAAAAAAAAATTCGGTACCCATTTAAGGCTGGGTGAACCGGAAGCCGTTGATTGGGATCGAACCCTACCTCTTGACCTTTGTAGTCCAGTTCAATAACCACTGAGCTATCGCGGCTCGCTGAGCTTCATGTACTACTTATATTACATAGTAAAACTTCATGTAAATGAAATGTCAAAATGTAGTGTGGTGCATGAAGGACAGCTTACAGAAGCATTTGAAATAAGAACAGGAGTAAGGCAAGGATGCCTTCTGTCCCCATTTCTCTTTCTACTGGCCATAGATTGGATTATGAAATAACTCAAAACAACTGAAATGGGATCCAGTGGTCACTGACCAACAACTTGATGATTTAGACTTTGCTGTGACATAGCTCTCCTATCACACAGCCATCAACAGATGCAGATAAATGAGTATATTAGATGAGAGATCACAACAGCTAGGACTAAAGATTATAGAGATAAGACCAACATTATGAGAATTAATGCAGTTGGCAATAACTAAATAAAACTAGGAGAAATACCTCTACTAGACGTACAATCTTACATATATCTGGGCAGTAATATAGATAAAGAGGGACGAACAGAAAATGGTACCAAAATAAGGGTATCAAAAGCAAGAGGAGCTTTCATTGCACTGGGAAACATATGGAAATCCAAAGAAATTAGGCTAAATACAAAAATAAAAATTTTCAACTGAAATGTTAGTCGGTCCTATTAAATGGCTGTGAAACATGGAGAATAACAAAATTGACAATCACGAAGGTACAGACTTTCATTAATGGATGCTTGCGCAGAATAAAGGGATGGAAATGGCAGGACAAAGTCACTAACGTGGAATTATGGAAATGTACCGGTCAAATACCAGTGGATAAAGAGATACAGCGAAGACGATGGCGATGGATAGGACACACACTACGGAAGCCAACTGAGAGTATTACACAACAGGCCCTTTTTTGGAATCCCCAGGGAAAAGACAAAGAGGAAGACCAAGGAATTCTTGGAGAAGACAGATCGAAGCAGAGAGGAAGATGATGGGGAAGACATGGAATGATCTTAAAAGAATTGCAAAAAACAGAACGACTTGGAAAGTGTTTGTTGAAGACCTATGCTCCACTGGGAGCTAAAAGGTAGAAGAGGAAGAAAACTTCATGTACTGTTATATTACATAATAGAGATTCATGTACTGTTATATTACATAGTAGAGCTTCATGTACTGTTATAATACATAGTAGAGCTTCATGTACTGTTATATTACATATTAGAGCTTCATGTACTGTTATGTTACATAGTAGAGCTTCATGTACTGTTATATTACATAATAGAGCTTCTTGTACTGTTATATTACATAGTAGAGCTTCATGTACTGTTATATTACATAGTAGAGCTTCATGTACTGTTATATTACATAGTAGAGCTTCATGTACTGTTATATTACATATTAGAGCTTCATGTGCTGTTATATTACATAGTAGAGCTTTATGTACTGTTATATTACATAGTAAGTTTTTACGTACTGTTATATTACATAATAGAGCTCCATGTACTGTTATATTACATATTAGAGCTTTATGTACTGTTTATCACATAGTAGAGCATCTTGTACTGTTATATTACATAGTAGAGCTTCATGTACTGTTATATTACATAATAGAGCTTCTTGTACTGTTATATTACATAAGAGCTTCTTGTACTGTTATATTACATAATAGAGCTTCTTGTACTGTTATATCATATAATATAACTTCTTGTACTGTTATATTGCATAGTAGAGCTTCATGTACTGTTATATTACATAGTAGAGCTTCTTATAATGTTATATTACATAGTAGGGCTTCTTGTACTGTTATATTACATATTAGAGCTTCTTGTACTGTTTTTTACATAATAGAGCTTCTTGTACTGTTATATTACATAGTAGAGCTTCTTGTACTGTTATATTACATAGTAGAGCTTCATGTACTGCTATATTACATAGTAGAGCTTCTTGTACTGTTATATTACATAGTAGAGGTTCATGTACTGTTATAATACATAGTAGAGCTTCTTATAATGTTATATTACATAGTAGAGCTTCTTGTACTGTTATAATTACATAGTAGAGCTTCATGTACTGCTATATTACATAGTAGAGCTTCTTGTACTGTTTATATTACATAGTAGAGCATCTCGTACTGTTATATTACATAGTAGAGCTTCATGTACTGCTATATTACATAGTAGAGCTTCTTGTACTGTTATATTACATAGTAGAGCATCTCGTACTGTTATATACATAGTAGAGCTTCATGTACTGTTATAATACATAGTAGAGCTTCTTGTACTGTTATATTACGTAGTAGAACTTTATGTTACTGTTATATTACATAGTAGAGCTTCTTGTACTGTTATATTACATAGTAGAGCTTCTTGTACTGTTATATTACATAATAGAGCTTCATGTACTGTTATATTACATAGTAGAGCTTCTTGTACTGTTTATTCATTGTAGAGCTTCATGTACTGTTATATTACATAATGAGCTTCTTGTACTGTATTATTATATAATAGAGCTTCTTGTACTGTTACATTACATAGTAGAGCTTCATGTACTGTTATATCACATTTTAGAGCTTCATGTACAATTATATTGCATAGTACAGCGTGATGTACTGACATATTGCATAGCAGAGCTTTATGTACTGTTTTATCACATAGTAGAATTTCACATACTGCTTATATTACATATTAGAGCTTCATATAATGTGTATATTTCATAGCAGATCTCATGTAGTGCTTATATTACATAGCAGAGGTTCTAGCAAAATATTATATCTTCTCAACATTCCTGTATGGCGCAGAAACATGGACATTAAGTAAAAGTAAGTACCCCCCGTCACGCCAAGTGGCGTATTGGGAAATATGGTGTTAGTGACCCTATATTTTACAGACCTTCAGCACATGATTTTTGGGGTAATGTGGTCGGTATTACGCCCGTGCTGCTTTTACTTTCCCAGAAAAAATCCGGTACCCATTTAAGGCTGGGTGAACCGGAGCCGTCGGTTGGGATCGAACCCTACCCCTTGTCCGTAGTAGTCCAGTTCACTAACCACTGAGCTATCGCGGCTCCTACTAATTTTTAGGGAATTAGTAAAACCCAGGTGTCCTCGCCAGGATTACGAACCCGGCTGTTGCCGTGGTAAGCCAACCGCCTATCGATTGCGCTAACCGGACACCCCAAACATGGACATTATTTAAGAAAAATTACAGAAAATTGAAGCCTTTGAAATGTGGATTTATAGAAGAATAGGAAGAACTGGATGAAAAGAAAAGAAAATAAATGAAGAATTCTTAAACAACTAAAAAAGAAAAGAGAACTACTAAACACAATTCAAACAAGCGAAATGAGATTTTTGTGGCATGTTAAAAGACACAGCAGCCTACTAAAAGTAATCTTGGAAGGGAAATACAAGGTAAAGAGGCAGATCAAGACAACATGGATGAGTACATCAAAAGATGCTCAAACCGCCTATGACAACCGGCGCCATCAAAGCAAGAGACAGAGCAGAATGACGCTCCATGGTAGCCAACCTTCGATGCGGAGACGGCACTCGATGATGATGATAATGATGATGATGATGATGATGATGATGGTAGTGGAAGCTTCATGTACTGTTTATATATTTTTAAAAATTTTGAATGTAATTTAAGTATTTGTTCATTAATTAATATAGAGAGAATTGAGAGTAAATAAGTGCAACGCGTCAAATACTTGGACACAATAATAAGATTGGATGGAAAATGCCAAAGGTAATATAAGCAGATCTGGCCCAAATAACATTTCAGAAAATGGAAAACGTCCTATGCAACAAGTCTTTACTGTTTTTTCATACATATTTATTCCCTTTCAGTGTCCATTAGTACTTTAATTTATTATCAGTCAACTTTGTTGCCTTTTTAGCGTTTATTGATACTTTACTTTATTATCAGTCATAATTGTTGCCTTTTAGCATCTATTGATACTTTACTTTATTATCAGTCATCATTGTTGCCTTTTAGCGTCTATTGGTACTTTACTTTATCATCAGTCATCTTTGTTGAATTTCAGTGTACACGAAACGAGTTTCCTGGCTGATTCTCTTCAAGGTGTATCATTCTTGGTGTCTATCACTAAATCTTCTCTTTTATCAACTCAACGTCTACTGTCTAACTGTTCTCCTTTTCTCAATATTTCTGAGATATCAGCATTTATATTATATTATATTATATTATATATTATATTATATTATATTATATTATATTATATTATATTATATTATATTATATTATATTATATTATATTATATTATATTATATTATATTATATTATATTATATTATATTATATTATATTATATTATATTATATTATATTATATTATATTATATTATATTATATAATATTATATTATATTATATATATATATTCTTTTAGTTCATATTTTGACATTGCTATATGTTTTCCCGGGAGTTTAGGTGGTTGTGTGGCTAGTGTTTTGCTTCCCTGATCAAATGTCCGAGTTGGATTCCCAGAAATGGCTATTTGTTTTGTTTTTTTTACCCCGACAAAAGGCACCGGAACTCACCCAGCCTCCAAAAAAGGTTTATCAGCGATTAGTGGGACAAGTAAGAGAGATCACGGACGACAAATAGAGAAGATACTAGATAGCTTGGTGTTATGGCATAGAAAACAGTCAACAACAAAAATGATACGATGCACGGTGGATAGAAGATTGAGGAAGGACACAATGATCGTCTACGCCAACCTGTATGGCACCGTTTATGATGATGAAAGGCGACCTGGCGTGATATCGATCAAATCACCTACAAATGTGCCGTATTCATGGAAAAATATGATGGATAACTCCCTATTTCTAGCAAGCAGGGGAGGTACGTTGACTTTATTTTTTTTTATATGTTATCAGAAAAAAGAAACACTTTGAGGTCGTTAACTTTATTATTATTAAACTGTTTCATCTCTGTGGTCTTTGTATTTGACGATTGTATGTGTAAATAAATCAGATTAAGAAATATTGAATGAAAGATACATGTAACACAAAGTAGAACTTAACAACAACACAACAACATCATAAAGTGTCCATTGCGCCAAGAGTGTTGCAAATTAAACAACAAAAAAAAGACAGCACAAGAACTGGACGTTGTTAGCGACCCACAGCTGATGTCTTGGGACAGGATCGGTGAACCAGAACCATCCAGTCCCTTATCCACCTCTCCGTGGTGCCTCCAGTAACATACTGTTTAGTCTGGTCAAGTGAGTAAGGACCGAAGAGGGATGACAACCCGGTACTCAAAAATGTCGTGCTGAAGTCGGATGTGTTGGGCCGAAAAGCGCAAATATCACAGTTATTCTGCAAACCACAACACAACGTAGACACGCCCACTTAACGTCCTTTTAAGAGCGGATGATGACGAGGTACACTACTTTAGTCATCAGTAGAAAGCAAGTAAGCAAGAAACAACAACAAAAATACAATACAATGTTGGTATGTCCATAGTTATGTGTGGTAACGTCAGCAGCATGGTGTCATGAGTTTTGTAGGAGTTTCTATTTATAGAACCGGGGTTTTTAGAACCTCAATTTATTTATTTATTTTTTTTTTTGTGGGGAAGGGCGGAGCGTCTCTGTAGCCTAGTTGAGAAAACCACCTAGACTGGGCTACCGACGTTCCGACAACCCATTTTCGATTTCCCATGGAAGTAGTGTGAATTGTACTCGTGGTTGGAAAAAAATATACCTCCACGGTCGACCCAGCCGCTGACTGGAATGGGTACCGGGGTAGTACTCTGGAATGGTGAGGAATGCCGCCTCGCATTGTGAGTTTCGATGCTTGAAGAGACACTGTCCAGCAGTCTCAGGACACTTCTGGAGAAGCGGCCGAGCACACGTGGGTGAAAACTCGCGTGCTAGGACGTTGTTTGAAGTCTCGTACTTTACCTTTACTTTTACTTTAGAACCGGATATACTACTAGACGCAAATTGTTGAGCACGGGACAGACTCAAGTCTATACCAGATAGTTCAGATAAGAGTCCTTAATTATAAAAGTCGCTAATTATAAAAGTCGTTAATTATAACGTCCCTAAATATAAAAAACGCTAATTATAAAGTCCCTAAATATAAAAGTATCTTCCATCATTATCATGATAAAAATCACTGCCAAATACAAGGAAATTGATAATGAAATACGAAAAATGTGCAAAAAGGCAAAAGAAGACTGGCTGAACCAAAGATGTCTAGAAATCGAAACTATGGAAAGTAAACAAAATTTAAGAGGAATGCGCACAGAAATAAAAGGAATGACTAATAAAGACAAAAAAGCAGCAGAAAACGGATGTATTGCAAACAAAGAGGGAAGAATGCTAACAGACAACAAAGATATAATCGAAAGATGGCAGGAATACGTAACAGAATTATTTCATGACGAAAGGGACAAAAAAAACCATTCATAAAATGTACATACAACTATAAAATCCTTAAATCTGAAGTAGAAAAAGCTATAAAAACAATGAAAAAGGGAAAAGCAGCAGGACCTGACAATATACAGATAGAGATGATACAGGCACTAGAAGATGTTGGCATTGAAGTGATCACAGACATAAGTAGTATACAATGTTCCAACTGCTCATTATTGTGGCGCTAAATTAACAAGATATATAGATATATAGGCGGCGCGCGGCGCGCCTTTCGCGCGAAATGTACACGAAAGACAAGGGAGTTAACCATGACCGCTCGTGTCCGGATGTTGACCTCTAGTCTCGGTGACCCCGGAAGTGCCTGTTTATGTCTGGTGTGTGCTGACTTTGGAGCGCTTGGTGTACTTGATCGATAGTGATAGGTTAGTAGATTATACATGACCTCGGGGCGGATCGCGTGTTGGGGGTGACACTTCAGATTATCTCGAGTGTTTCGGACAGCGTGCTATCGGATCGGGGATTAGTTCGATTCGGTGTGACGCTATCGCACCAGGTAGACGTTAGAAAATATTTATAGCTATGTAGTGGGTGTCTGCTTAACGTGTACCATAAATGAAGAATAAGGGTGAAAACAGTTAGAGATTACTGGTTAGTCTAAGCTGGTAGTGTAAATATGTTCCTCGGTGTTAGTGGTTCGCTATCTCTCTCTCTCTCTCTGTCTCTCTTCTCTCTCTCTCTTCTCTCTGTCTCTCTACTATTCCAGCCTAGATTTCCCTCCATTGAAACACTTACTCATTCTCTCCATTTATCCCTATCATCGCGCCTTCCTTCTCTCTCTCTTCTCTCTCTTTCTCCCCTATCCTCTCTTAGACTTCTAACCTATCAGTCCACCCTCCGCCTCTCCCTTTAGCTCCCCGCCCTCCCTCATATTTTAGCGTCCTCCTATTGTAACACTTGATTATTCTCACCATTAATACATAGCATCTCGCCTTCTTTCTCATAGGCTTCTCTCTCTCTCTCTCTCTCTTCTCTCTCTCTCTCTCGCTCTTCTAACCCCTACTAGACTTCTCTCCTACCATTCCATTCTCTCTCTCTCTCTCTCTCTCTCTCTCTCTCTCTCTCTTTACCTCGCCTAGCGTTCCGCCTTCATTCGTATTTTTACCTTACCACCAGTGTAACACATTAATAACATTGAA
The DNA here is from genome assembly GCA_032433765.1 of Megaustenia siamemsis. NCBI lineage: Eukaryota > Metazoa > Mollusca > Gastropoda > Stylommatophora > Ariophantidae > Megaustenia > Megaustenia siamemsis. The sequence continues at coordinate 85,488,050 of JAVIAB010000001.1, read as the reverse complement.
TATCAATTACAAAAAGACTTGAAATATCTACTTTTTAAAGAACCAATAAGATAAACATATGAAAAACGAAGGAATAATACACTCGACAAGGCTTAACAGACGTACTTTATACACATCACCATTAATACAACTGAAATTCCTTTAATGATAACCTACCACATCGTTATGAGCTAAGAGAAAAACAAAAAAATTCAACTTACACCGTAAAATATTCCACTACAACACAGACGCTAGACTGAACAGTACTATGAAATAAACGTCCGTGAATCAAGCGCGCTTATAACACGAAGTCTCATATCCGACTAGTTTAAATATAATCTGGTAAATAAAATTTGGACGATACTATTCCACCCTCGACTAACATCTAGGTTAACCAATCAGAGAAGAAGATTTCTATCGGACACCCATCAACGAAATGACTGACCTCTGGATTAACTAATCAGAGAAGAGGATTACTGTTATCGTGATAACTGACCTCATTTTCAACTTGAAGTGCTGTCGAGTCTGATGCATGGGTTACTTTAAATCGATTCGGCCCCTGATACAATCCACCTAGCGGGTCAATGGTGAGGGAAATAATACAAGTGGCGGGTTACTTGAACGCGTTTTGACCCCTGCTGCAATACCAGGAGTGCCATGACAGTTATAAATAGTTGGATACAACGAGCAGGAAGTTATTCAAGGTCCAAAATGTTAGACCAAATCACTAAGATTTTACCGCCAGAACACACAAATTTAGGCTCATAGTCAAAAAGTCGACCTTAAAAAACATACAAATCTACTCCCATACTCATAAAAGTTAGACACATCAGACAGATAATTACTTCCAAACTCAAAAAGTTAGAACAAATCACGCCTCGATCGTTCTCTAAATTGCCACGATCGTTCTTAACACTGCCTCCAGCGTTCTTCGATCATCCTCTAACATTACCTCGAGCATTCTCTAAACATTGCCTCGATCGTTCTCTAACATTACCTCGAGCGTTCTCTAACATTGCCACGATCGTTCTTTAACATTGCCTCCAGCGTTCTCTTCACAAGTTTCGGAAGGGAACCATTTGTCGTACTGGGAGAAAAACTCGTTTACCCTATCCCTTAACGACCCCTTCTAATGATGACTCGCTGAGTGCCAAGTACAGACTATCTGTATCCATTTCACAGAGTTGAAAGTCGGACCTCTCTACGAATCTATCCAGGAAGGCATAGTAAAATTCCAACATTCGCAATTTGGCGTACTGGTAGACGAAAAAACCAATCTGTGAAGGAAGATCCACAGGATACTTCGTTTTCCAAGCGACACCTCATACAGGTCTTCACCAATAGGCGTCATGGTTTTAAACAGGGGTTATTTACCAACTTTGTTGTATTGGCCCCTCTTTAACATAGGTCACGTTCACATGTTTCCCCAAATTCGTCAAGGTCTTCCCATAGACCGAGAAAAATATTACCACCAGATCACAAAAATGTAGGCAGAAACCTAGGAGGCAAGGTCAGAAACTAGGAGACAAGGTCAGAAACCTAGGAGGCAAGGGCAGAAACCTAGGAGGCAAGGGCTGGTTCGTGGGGTTGTGGTTCGTGGTTCGTTAGTTGATGGTTCGTTAAGTCCATGGTTCGTAGGGGTTGTGGTTTGCGGTTCGTGAGTTTTATGGTTCGTTAAGTTCGTGGTTTGTTAAGTTCGTTGTTCGTGAGTTTGTGGTTCGTTAGTTGATGTTCGTTTAAGTCCGTGGTTCGTGGGTTGTGGTTCGTGGTTCGTTAGTTGATGGTTCGTTAAGTCCATAGTTCGTAGGGGTTGTGGTTCGCGGTTCGTGAGTTGAGGGTTCGTTAAGTCCGTGGTTCGTGGGGTTGTGGTTCGTGGTTCGTTAGTTGATAGTTCGTTAAGTCCATGGTTCGTAGGGTTGTGGTTCGCGGTTCGTGAGTTGAGGGTTCGTTAAGTCCGTGGTTCGTGGGGTTGTGGTTCGTGGTTCGTTAGTTGATGGTTCGTTAAATCCATGGTTCGTGGGTTGTGGTTCGCGGTTCGTGAGTTGAGGGTTCGTTAAGTCCGTGGTTCGTGGGGGTTGTGGTTCGTGGTCGTTAGTTGATAGTTCGTTAAGTTCATGGTTCGTAGGGGTTGTGGTTCGCGGTTCGTGAGTTGAGGGTTCGTTAAGTCCGTGGTTCGTGGGGTTGTGGTTCGTGGTTCGTTAAATCCATGGTTCGTGGGGTTGTGGTTTATTAAGTTTGTAGTTTGTTAGTGTGTCGTTCGAGAGGTCGTGGGCAAGGGCAGAAACCGAAGAGGCAAGGGCAGAAACCTAGGAGGCAAGGTCAGAAACCTAGGCAAGGTCAGAAACCTAGGAGGCAAGGGCAGAAACCTAGGAGGCAAGGGCAGAAACCTAAGAGGCAAGACAGAAACCTAGGAGGCAAGGTCAGAAACCTAGGAGGCAAGGGCAGAAACCTAGGAAGCAAAGGCTGAAAAACACTCGTACTGACTAAGGCTTCCAAGGTGTATTTGATTGTCGCCCTATTTTTGTCTGTATAACCTAATATATCACTTTCATTTAATCTATCGATAAACGTTTCAAAGTCATTTCTGTTGTTAACTAACAAGGGTTTGTCTAATCCTGTCGCGTTATTTGAGCTTGTGTGTGAAAGTAACGCAGCCAAATAGAACTGACCTCTGAGGCAATACCGGATGTGTTACTAAAAAGATTTTGACGTATGATGGCAATTTTATGAGTTACCCCCTGATCATTTTTTTTAGGGATACGCCATGCAATCGGTAAAAATCGTAAATTTCACTCTAGGCATACCCCAAACTCTATTTTAGACATCCCCATTGCAAAAATTTACATTAAAACAACTTTTAGGTTTTACCCCCTTATCATTTTTTGAGGGTTACGCCCATGGAATCGATAAAAAGCGTTAATTTAGCACGCAGGTTTACCTAAAACTTTATTTTAGACATCCCCACACCAAAAATTTACTTAAAATCACTTTTGAAATTGTTACCCCCTTACCATTTTTTAGGGTTACGCCCATGGAATTGATAAAAATCGTAAATTTAGCACGTAGGCATACCTAAAACTTTATTTTAGACATCCCCACGCCAAAAATTAACTTAAAAATCACTTTTAAAATTGTAACCCCCTTACCATTTTTTAGGGTTACGCCCTGAAATCGATAAAAAATTGAAATATAAGCTCAAGGCATACCCCAAACATAATATTTGACACCCCTACATATCAAACTCCATCAATAAATCAACAAAACTAGTAGTGGTATAGTGGTTTTTGAGCCGTTCATACTATGCAGATGTACGGTGCAGCACGTGCAATCGATAAAAAAATTGAAATATAACAGCAAGGCATACCCAAACATAATATTTGACACCCCTACATATCAAATTCCAACAAAAAAACAACAAAAAAAACAACAACAAAACTAGTAGTGGTAAAGGTGTTTGAGCCGTTCATACTACGCAGATGTACGGTGCAGCACGTGCAATCGATAAAAAAATTGAAATATAACCTCAAGGCATACCCCAAACATAATATTTGACACCCCTACATATCAAATTCCAACAAAAAAACAACAAAAAAATAGTAGTAAGGAAGGGGGTTTAGTGCTAGGATTTGAACATTTCGTGCAGGTATCATAGTCTGCATCAATCTCGTCGATCGTGCTGCACGATACATCTGCGTAGTATGCACGGTTCAAAAAAACCCCTTCCTTACTACTATTTTTTTGTTGTTTTTTTGTTGGAATTTGATATGTAGGGGTGTCAAATATTATGTTTGGGGTATGCCTTGAGGTTATATTTCAATTTTTTATCGATTGCACGTGCTGCACCGTACATCTGCGTAGTATGAACGGCTCAAAAACCATTACCACTACTAGTTTTGTTGTTTTTTTTGTTGTTTTTTTGTTGGAATTTGATATGTAGGGGTGTCAAATATTATGTTTGGGGTATGCCTTGCTGTTATATTTCAATTTTTTTATCGATTGCACGTGCTGCACCGTACATCTGCGTAGTATGAACGGCTCAAAAACCACTATACGACTACTAGTTGTTGTTGGTTTTTTGATGGAGTTTGATATGTAGGGGTGTCAAATATTATGTTTGGGGTATGCCTTGAGCTTATATTTCAATTTTTTATCGATTTCAGGGCGTAACCCTAAAAAATGGTAAGGGGGTTACAATTTTAAAAGTGATTTTTAAGTTAATTTTTGGCGTGGGGATGTCTAAATAAAGTTTTAGGTATGCCTACGTGCTAAATTTACGATTTTTGTCAATTCCATGGGCGTAACCCTAAAAAATGGTAAGGGGGTAACAATTTCAAAAGTGATTTTTAAGTAAATTTTTGGTGTGGGGATGTCTAAAATAAAGTTTTAGGTAAACTGCGTGCTAAATTAACGCTTTTTATCGATTCCATGGGCGTAACCCTCAAAAAATGATAAGGGGGTAAAATCCTAAAAGTTGTTTTTAATGTAAATTTTTGCAATGGGGATGTCTAAAATAGAGTTTGGGGTATGCCTAGAGTGAAAATTTACGATTTTTACCGATTGCATGGGCGTATCCCTAAAAAAAATGATCAGGGGGTAAACTCATAAAATTGCCATCATACGTCAAAATCTTTTTAGTAACACATCCGGTATTGCCTCAGAGGTCAGTTCTATTTGGCTGCGTTACTTTCACACACAAGCTCAAATAACGCGACAGGATTAGACAAACCCTTGTTAGTTAACAACAGAAATGACTTTGAAACGTTTATCGATAGATTAAATGAAAGTGATATATTAGGTTATACAGACAAAAATAGGGCGACAATCAAATACACCTTGGAAGCCTTAGTCAGTACGAGTGTTTTTCAGCCTTTGCTTCCTAGGTTTCTGCCCTTGCCTCCTAGGTTTCTGACCTTGCCTCCTAGGTTTCTGTCTTTGCCTCTTAGGTTTCTGCCCTTGCCTCCTAGGTTTCTGCCCTTGCCTCCTAGGTTTCTGACCTTGCCTCCTAGGTTTCTGCCCTTCCTCTTAGGTTTCTGCCCTTGCCCACGACCTCTCGAACCACACACTTAACAAACTACAAACTTAATAAACCACAACCCCACGAACCATGGATTTAACGAACCATCAACTAACGAACCACGAACCACAACCCCACGAACCACGGACTTAACGAACCCTCAACTCACGAACCGTGAACCACAACCCCTACGAACTATGGACTTAACGAACTATCAACTAACGACCCACGAACCACAACCCCACGAACCACGGACTTAACGAACCCTCAACTCACGAACCGCGAACCACAACCCCACGAACCATGGATTTAACGAACCATCAACTAACGAACCACGAACCACAACCCACGAACCACGGACTTAACGAACCCTCAACTCACGAACCGCGAACCACAACCCCTACGAACCATGGACTTAACGTACTATAACTAACGAACCACAACCCTACGAACCACGGACTTAAGAAACCCTCAACTCACGAACCGCGAACCACAACCCCTACGAACTATGGACTTAACGAACCATCAACTAACGAACCACGAACCACAACCCCACGAACCACGGACTTAACGAACCATCAACTAACGAACCACAAACTCACGAACAACGAACTTAACAAACCACGAACTTAACGAACCATAAACTCACGAACCGCGAACCACAACCCCTACGAACCATGGACTTAACGAACCATCAACTAACGAACCACGAACCACAACCCCACGAACCAGCCCTTGCCTCCTAGGTTTCTGCCCTTGCCTCCTAGGTTTCTGACCTTGTCTCCTAGGTTTCTGACCTTGCCTCCTAGGTTTCTGCCTACATTTTTGTGATCTGGTGGTAATATTTTTCTCGGTCTATGGGAAGACCTTGACGAATTTGGGGAAACATGTGAACGTGACCTATGTTAAAGAGGGGCCAATACAACAAAGTTGGTAAATAACCCCCTGTTTAAAACCATGACGCCTATTGGTGAAGACCTGTATGAGGTGTCGCTTGGAAAACGAAGTATCCTGTGGGATCTTCCTTCACAGATTGGTTTTTCGTCTACCAGTACGCCAAATTGCGAATGTTGGAATTTTACTATGCCTTCCTGGATAGATTCGTAGAGAGGTCCGACTTTCAACTCTGTGAAATGGATACAGATAGTCTGTACTTGGCACTCAGCGAGTCATCATTAGAAGGGTCGTTAAAAGGGATAGGGTAAACGAGTTTTTCTCCCAGTACGACAAATGGTTCCCTTCCGAAACTTGTGAAGAGAACGCTGGAGGCAATGTTAAAGAACGATCGTGGCAATGTTAGAGAACGCTCGAGGTAATGTTAGAGAACGATCGAGGCAATGTTAGAGAATGCTCGAGGTAATGTTAGAGAATGATCGAAGAACGCTGGAGGCAGTGTTAAAGAACGATCGTGGCAATGTTAGAGAGCGATCGAGGCGTGATTTGTTCTAACTTTTTGGAGTTTGGAAGTAATTATCTGTCTGATGTGTCTAACTTTATGAGTATGGGAGTAGATTTGTATGGTTTTAAGGTCGACTTTTGACTATGAGCCTAAATTTGTGTGTTCTGGCGGTAAAATCTTAGTGATTTGGTCTAACATTTTGGACCTTGAATATAACTTCCTGCTCGTTGTATCCAACTATTTATAACTGTCATGGCACTCCTGGTATTGCAGCAGGGGTCAAAACGCGTTCAAGTAACCCGCCACTTGTATTATTTCCCTCACCATTGACCCGCTAGGTGGATTGTATCAGGGGCCGAATCGATTTAAAGTAACCCATGCATCAGACTCGACAGCACTTCAAGTTGAAAATGAGGTCAGTTATCACGATAACAGTAATCCTCTTCTCTGATTAGTTAATCCAGAGGTCAGTCATTTCGTTGATGGGTGTCCGATAGAAATCTTCTTCTCTGATTGGTTAACCTAGATGTTAGTCGAGGGTGGAATAGTATCGTCCAAATTTTATTTACCAGATTATATTTAAACTAGTCGGATATGAGACTTCGTGTTATAAGCGCGCTTGATTCACGGACGTTTATTTTCATAGTACTGTTCAGTCTAGCGATCTGTGTTGTAGTGGAATATTTTACGGTGTAAGTAGAATTTTTTTCTGTTTTTCTCTTAGCTCATAACGATGTGGTAGGTTATCAAAAAAGGCTACTCGAATGTATTAATGGTGATGTGTATAAAGTACGTCTGTTAAGCCTTGTCGAGTGTATTATTCCTTCTTTTTTCATATGTTTATCTTATTGGTTCTTTAAAAAGTAGATATTTCAAGTCTTTTTGTAATTGATATTCAATGTTATTAATGTGTTACACTGGTGGTAAGGTAAAAATACGAATGAAGGCGGAACGCTAGGTGAGTTAAAGAGAGAGAGAGAGAGAGAGAGAGAGAGAGAGAGAGAGAGAGAAGAAAGGTGGAATGGTAGGAGAGAAGTCTAGTAGGGTTAGAAGAGCGAGAGAGAGAGAGAGAGAGAGAGAGAGAGAGAGAGAGAAGCCTATGAGAAAGAAGGCGAGATGCTATGTATTAATGGTGAGAATAATCAAGTGTTACAATAGGAGGGACGCTAAAAATATGAGGGAGGGCGGGGGAGCTAAAGGGAGAGGCGGAGGGTGGACTGATAGGTTAGAAGTCTAAGAGAGGATAGGGGAGAAAGAGAGAGAGAGAAGGAAGGCGCGATGATAGGGATAAATGGAGAGAATGAGTAATTGTTTCAATGGAGGGAAATCTAGGCTGGAATAGTAGAGAGAGACAGAGAGAGAGAGAGAGAGAGAGAGAGAGAGAGAGAGAGACAGAGAAAGAGAGATAGAGAGAGATAGCGAACCACTAACACCGAGGAACATATTTACACTACCAGCTTAGACTAACCAGTAATCTCTAACTGTTTCACCCTTATGCTTCATTTATGGTACAACGTTAAGCAGACACCCAACTACATAGCTATAAATATTTTCTAACGTCTACCTGGTGCGATAGCGTCACACCGAATCGAACTAATCCCCGATCCGATAGCACGCTGTCCGAAAACACTCGAGATAATCTGAAGGTGTCACCCCCCAACACGCGATCCGCCCCGAGGTCATGTATAATCTACTAACCTATCACTATCGATCAAGTACACCAAGCGCTCCAAAGTCAGCACACACCAGACATAAACAGGGCACTTCCGGGGTCACCGAGACTAGAGGTCAACATCCGGACACGAGCGGTCATGGTTAACTCCCCTTGTCTTTCGTGTACATTTCGCGCGAAAGGCGCGCCGCGCGCCGCCCTATATATCTTTGTTAATTTAGCGCCATAATAATGACCAGTTGGAACATTGTATACTACTGACATATGCAATGACATATACCGCACATGATACATACCAAATGAACTAAAAACATCAACTTTTATAGCATTGCATAAAAAGAATGGTGCAGTTGAATGCAGCGATTTTAGAACAATAAGCCTAATGAGCCAAGTAACCAAAATGTTACTAAAAGTTATACAAGGAAGGATTCAGAATATAATTAATAATGAACTAGATGAGCAGCAATTCGGATTCAAGAAAAACAGAAACCATATTCAAAGAAGCCATATTCAGCATGAGGACATTGATTGAAAAGTACATAGAAGTAAACAAACCAATATATGCCTGCTTCATAGACTACAACAAAGCATTTGATAGAATACACCATGTGCAACTTATAGACTGCCTAAAAGATATAAATCTGGATGACACAGACATACGACTGATATGTAATTTGTATTAGGAGCAAACAGCAATAATAAAATATAACAAGGAGAACTCTACACCCATTGGTATAAAAATAGGAGTAAGACAAGGATGCATCCTATCACCAAGCTTGTTCAATCTATACACTGAGCAAATCTTTAAAAACATCAATGAGATGACAGGCCTTAATATTAATGGGAAGATAATCAATAACCTAAGATATGTTGATGATACTGTTCTACTAGCAGAAAATCTTAAAGATCTACAACAATTACATAATGTAATAAACATGACAAGCAAAAATATGGACTAGATATGAATATCAAAAAGACTAAAACTATGATCATAAACAAAGAAAATTCTCAAGACCTACAATTAAATATCACAGTTGAGGAAATAAATCTGGAGACAGTCCAGAGCTACAACTACCTGGGACATACTATAACCAATGATGGAAAATGCAAAACTGAAATAAACAAAAGAATAGGTATGGCAAAAAGTAATTTAATGCCATGAAAAATATAGTAACAACAAAACATATATCAGCAGGGCTGAAAATAAGAATGGCAAAATGTTACGTCTTCTCAATATTCCTGAATGGAGCAGAAACATGGACATTAGACAAGAAGACAGAACAGAAAATTGAAGCCTTTGAAATGTGGATTTATAGAAGAATAGGTAGAATTGGATGGAAACAAAAGATAACAAACGATGAAGTTTTAAAACAGCTGAAAATAAAAAGAGAACTACTAAATACAATCAAGACAAGACAAATGAAATTTTTGGGGCATGTTAAAATACACAACAGCCTACTAAAAGTAATATTGGAAGGAAAAATACAAGGTAAAAGAGGCAGAGGCAGACCAAGACTAACATGGACGAGTACCATCAAAAGATGGACAAGTCAGTCTATGTTAGCCTGCACCATCAAAGCAAGAAATAGAGTAGAATGGCGATCCATGGTAGCCAACCTTCGTTGCGGAGAAGGCACACGATGATGATGAATTATAAAAGTGAGGCAGACCCACAGAGACACTGAAAACTGAAAAAAACACACTAATAAGAAGAGCAAAACTGGCAGGCATAGGCTAATTTAATCAGATAGAAAATCTCGTCCAGAACAGAGATGGCTTGCGAGAATCACTAAAACCCTTAAGAAACGTCTAATGGAGATGGAAGGATTAAGATCAAGGGCAAGATTAATTACCCCAATGAAGGGTAAGGAAAGTGGGACATAATACATTTACCAACTTTCGAATAATGAACGATCGGAAGTAAACATTCACAATAATGGGGGGGGGGGGGGGGAGCATTGCAAATACGCCTAGAAGAAATGGAGGCTGATCTATGCAACGATATATTCGCAAAAATCTCCAGGACCACAGTTGCATTTCTGTCGGGGACATTCCCATATCCGCTCCACCGCCCGTCACAGCATTTCTCAAAACGTACGCTGACTGATTGTTCCTGTAAGGTGTTGATTATATATACCTCTGCTTCCGATCAATACGGCGGATAGGCGGCAAAAACCGTTGAGGCTCTGTCTGAAAGTGTTTTTTTTGTTGCAGTTTTCTCATATTCCGAGTCCGGCTTGCTGATGGAGCTACTGAGTTTAGTGCTCTGTTCACACCATGAGCTGTGCTTTCATCCGCATTGTGTTTCGATATTCCGATTGCTTACAATGAATGATGATATCGTAAGACGAAGAACAGTTCAGCTGCGTTCACTTTGGATGCCCCTACGCCTTAAGTCTTTTGGGGTGTGCTGTATCTGATATGATGGGGGTTGCAGATGTCTTTATTTGATTGGATGCTTCATTGAGATAAGACATTAATTCTGATGATTCCACTGGTACGGGCGGTTGAGCAATAATGGACTTTAATTCATTTGCAGTGATACTAGGGTCTTCGACTAACTAAAACTACTATTGTTCGTTTCAAAATGGTTTATCCACGCTTGACTTCAGAGAAAAACAGAAAGAATCTAAGACAGTTTAAGAGAATGGATTTGCAAAGAATCAATAGCAGAACTGATAAATATGTGCGGAGATAAAATTTAAAAAAAAGTATGGGAAACATGATCACCTACGCCAGCAGACATGGTACATGATGATGATTAATTGTTATATTTGCATTTGTTAACTCCCATATCTCAAAAACTCGAGCTACGTGCATAATTGAAACCATTTTCCTGCTGTCTGTAATGTTTTTTACCTGCGGACAGTGTTTTATTTCAACGGACAGCAAAATCTGGGAGGGATTTTTACCAGAAACGAGCTAGTTAGCTAAATGTCAGCATATCTGGTCACGGCAATCTGCAAATATTATTTTTCAATTGGCGTTTAGCAATCGCGACATATAATTACATGAACAGCTACATCACGTACATATTCTATGGAAATATCTGCTTGCATGACGAAGGGACTAATCAGGAATTGGAGACAGACGGATTGATCGAGGCGCTAAATGAACTTAAAATAACATCCCAAAACACCGAAGAACCAAATTCCTGCCCAGTCGTCCTCAATGAGATACCTCATGGTTCAGGCTGTAGAGCAACACAAAAAAAGAGATAATAATAAAGATAAATGGAGCGAAAGCGAGCATTTGAACTTGACGTTGTTTGAAAGACAATTTGTATTACGTTTATTCATCTCTCTCTCTCTCTCCTTTCTTATCTCTCATGTCTAGTAGCGTCGATTAAAAAAAAAAGGAATTTAATTTCAAGACAAATCTCCGCACTTTGCTTCATGTATTGTTTCTTTGTGGCCTCATTTCACTGATCTAACGTTTTCTATGTTTTTAACATCTCCAGGTGTCTTCAGCACACCGTGTTTCTGTTTTTTTTTTTTTTTTTTTTTTTTGTTTTTGGTTGGGGTGTAGTCTTGTTACATAACACAATCATATGATTGATTGTTCTTTAATAGAATCCAGCACTGACGTTATTATACTCCTATGATTTCCTTTTAGATATTGTCTTTTATTATTTTACTCTGTTTTTCTTAAGGCGCATCATCTTCATTGTTACTATTTATTCGCCGTTGTGCTAATTCACCAATGTATGGTATAAATCAGATAATTTAACATCAGTAATTGATTATTAAAAAAATATATAGAAAGAAAGCAACAAGAAAGGTCTGAGTCTGAATAATAAGAAAACAAAAGTAATGGTGATATCGAAGAACAATCATCACCAGCATGCAGCATAAAAATAAACAGAAAATAAACAGGACAAATCTGAAACAAGTGCAACGCGTCAAATACTTGGGCACAATAATAACATCAGATAGAATATGCGCCACAGAAATAAAAAAGCAGATTAGCTTGGCAGATGGCATGGAAAACAGTCAAACAATAGAATTATTACGTTGCACTGAAAATAGAAGATTGTAGAACAACATGATTGCCTACGTCAACCGGTATGGCACACGATGATGCTGATGATGACGATGAACCGATTATAGTAAACTGATGGATGGAATAGAAGTAGGAATAAAGTTAATACACAACAAAGTTTACACATTTTGTTTTAAAAACATCCCTCCTTTTCTTCAATTATCATTCAGTAATGATGCACGGTGCTTTGCTCCATGCGGTTCAATGCATTCATTTTCAAAACAGTCTATTCGAGATTGTTCACAGCCTTTGGTTGTCCCTGACCTTTTTTCAGGGCAGCATGTGTTTGGAAGTGGAGTTGTGTCTTCGAGGAAAGCTATCTTACCAGATTAATAATTCTTCCATACCCAGGTTTCTAATAGTTTCTTCTCAGCCGATTGCTCTACTAAGATTTGTATGTTTCATCCTGCAACAAGATGAGGACGATTACACAAACTACAGTGTTTACTTGTTATTGATAGTGTTTTCATTACAGAGCTGGTGGGGGTAACACTAACCCTAAAGTGAATCTTCTTCTTTCCTTCCTCATTTGCCTTCCAGCGTCGAAGTTAGATACAGTTTGCGATCTCTTGCTCTTTTATTGACTTCTCTTGCAAGAAATGTTCAACATTACAGTGAAGCAAAACAAAAAGAATGGACTCAACTTCAATAGCAAAAAGACAGAAGTAATGGAAACATATAAGAAAATCACATCGCCGCAATGCACAATAAAGACAATTGGGACAATATTAAAACAAATTAAAATGAATTTAAATATGTGGGAGTAATGTTAACCTCAGATGGTAGATGTACAACTGGCGTAGAAGGCAGAATATGCTCAGGCGAAAGCAGCTTTCCAAAAAAATGAGGAAGATATTATGCAATCCATTTTGGACAACAGAAGCAAGAAAAAGGGTTCTTAATGTTATGTAGGAGGGGGGAAAAAAGAGGAAAGATACCAGACAGCTTCAGATAATGGCTTGACAGATGGTCAACAATAGAAATGGTAAATAACTGTCGAGATCGAAAGTTGTGGAGAGACATGATCACCTACCGGCAGGATGATGATGAATATTCCATCATTCCATTTTTTTTTTTGGTGGACCTTTGGGTCTGGTGTTCTCGCAACTTCTATTGAACGCTCGTTGTGTTGTATTTTGATCATTCTGTCTTTTCACGCGACCAAACTATTTTATATTTGTGTTTTCAACCCAGTCCTACCTGATTTGTTGACGAGCATCTTAACCACCTTTGCCTCAACTGCAGAATTCTATGATTGTTGCCACAAGTTCAAAATTAGCCTCCAGGGCTGGTTATTATTTGTGAACTATTTAACGATCTACTCCCAACTACAGAGACCGTCATGTGGCACCTTTCAACATTTCATTTCAATTTCCTCTAATATGTTTATGTTGCCCTAGAACCGCTCGTGGCCTCAATTAGAGCATGTTATTCTCTGAACAGCCTTCGATGTTTGGAGAACCCGGAGTACAAACAATTTCAAATGAGAAACAAGATAAGAAATTTTAAGGGAATTACGACATCAAACGAAAACATACAAGAGATGAAACGAAATATAAAAACTGAAAACGATGGCATAATATTCTCGCACAAGTGATGAATGCACAGAAATGCATCTTCTAGCGTTTGCCTGTTAAATGGGCGTGGGTGAATTGTGTGGCTAGTTTACGGGAACATCGTGGTATCTGTGCCTTTCGACCCGACACATCCGTCTTCGGCATGTATGGGTAGATTTGCATAACATTTTTTGCCTGGACAGCGACCATTTTTTGGCTTACTTTTTCGACTTTTGGCTACCAAGGGTTCTTTAACGTGCACGAGTGCACAAAGGGACCGCTTTTTAGGGCTCTTGAACGTGCACGAGTGCACAAAGGGACCGCTTTTTAGGGCTCTTGAACGTGCACGAGTGCACAAAGGGACCGCTTTTTCGCCGTATCCAAGAAGGCTAGCTATTGGACCTCACTACCCATAGACCATGGGAGGGTAAAGCCACGAAAAAAACCACAGATTTTATTTTTGACAAAATTTTCACCGTCTCTGGTGGGGATCGAACCCGGACCCCCTGTCCAGAGGCGGAGGTTATGCTTTTAGAGCACCCTCTTCCCCAACACATACGTTTTTTTTTCGTTCGCCAGCTTTTTACCTGTGACGAAGTCCTTAGAGACTAGCAACTGCGTGTTAATCCGTTTTTTTTTTCTGGCAGCCGTGTGTGCAGGGGTCCCTCGCCGCACAGGCAGATAACTCCGACTTTGGATTTTAACCCACGACCTCTCTGTCTCGAGGCCGGCGTCTTGCCTCGAGACCAACCAGTCCCCTTCAACACAGAAATAAAAAGCAGTAAGGAATATTCTGGAACAGAATACACAACGAAACTTAAATGAGTACAGCATAACACGAGATGCTGGTGTATTTTAGATACAACATTATATTGTTGACGTTTGAAGTGAGGCTTTGTTCATGACCTGTTAGATGATACACTATGATACATCAGATGCTATCATGATACAGGCTGGCAACAAACCTTGACATGACAAAATACTCTGCAGATATTTCAAAAAACTTCAAACGAAAAATATGTCTTTTGTCATGTCGAGCCGAAACGGCACATAAAGTACCAAAAACGGCACAGAAAGTACCAAAAACGGTACATAAAGTACCAAAAACGGCACATAAAGTACCAAAAACGGTACATAAAGTACCAAAAACGGCACATAAAGTACCAAAAACGGCACAGAAAGTACCAAAAAACGGCACATAAAGTACTAAAAACGGCACCAAAAAGTAGGGCAGAAATCCTACTCTCTGTGTCCAACGATCTTTGTTATCAAGCATCAGACCTTGCATAGCACCCGCAGTGTAACTCGCCACACGTGTTGTGAGCTGAGCGAGTTGCTCAATCTCTATGAGGGAGCTTATGTCTGCTCTTGTTGCGTCTCGCCTCACTGTTTTCTTTTTTGAAGTGTTTCTCTAGGTCGGCCTCTTTTTTCCTTTACCCTCTGGTTCCAATTTGAGGGCCTGATTTGAGTTCTCTTGTTGTCTCATCTCATCACATGGTCAACACATGACACCTTCTTTTTATAATTATAGAGATGAAAAATGTTCTATAGATATTTCAAAAACTTCAAATGAAAAAAAGCTCCATACATGTTTAAAGATTTAAAAAATGGTTTGAGTGGAAAACTGCATTAAAAATACATCAAAATAAGGTAACAAAAAATGACTTTTTGAGGAGACGTGATGAAGACAAAGATGAATAATAATCGTTAACCTTTCAGTTCCCTCAGGAGCACAGGCGTGATCAAGCCTATATAACTTGTGTTTCACTGTCTGTATTAAGGTTACCGTTAATGAAAGAGCGGACAAGTTGGCTATATGTGCTGTCATTGGAGACGGTCAACCAAAGGATCAGGCTGACGTCATTAGTGCCCTCAGTAATGTAGGAAGGGCATATGACTTCTACAACCATGAGTCCAAGTTTCTACTTCGGATGAAGGAGATGAGAGAAAAGATGGGCACATCCAGAAACAAGAAACTTAGTGGGCGCTTAAGAAGACTTATCAACAACACAGAACTGGAGTCGTCAGTCGCTGGCCGCTGTGGACATTCTGAGAAGGGATCTGAGCACATATGGGCATTTTCGGAGTGCAATGATGATAGCCCATAGAAAACTTAATAACTAAGAGTGTTAGTCAATCTCGTATCTTTGCTTATCTCTAATGATAGATCTCACTGTTCCGTGTGTTTTTTTAATCTTCTTCAAATTAACATAATAAACAGACAGAGCCGCAGACACAAAGGTTTGCTAGATATTAAATTATCAATAGCTGACGTCATACCCGATAAATTAAAAAAAAAAACAATTTCCAGACACTTAGAATATTTCAAAACATGAAGACACAATTTTTTTCAATGACATGAACTTACAATATTCAAGAAATGAAACACTGTTTCCCAAATGACTATAATACATTGCGCTTTCTCCAAATGACCATAATACACAGTAAAGTAAAAAGTAAAGTACCCCCGTCACGCCAAGTGGCGGCGTATAGGGAAATATGGTGTTAGTGACCCTATATTTTACAGACCTTCAGCACATGATTTTTGGGGTAATGTGGTCGGTATTACGCCCGTGCTGCTTTACTTTCCCAGAAAAAATCCGGTACCCATTTAAGGCTGGGTGAACCCGGAGCCGTCGGTTGGGATCGAACCCTACCTCTTGTCCGTAGTAGTCCAGTTCACTAACCACTGAGCTATCGCGGCTCCCACTAATTTTTAGGGAATTAGTAAAACCCAGGTGTCCTCGCCAGGGTACGAACCCCGGCTGTTGCCGTGGTAAGCCAACCGATAATACACAGCGTCTGATATAATTCAAATTGAAGTCGTTATTTTAAAACGGCGTTGTACAAGTATTTCGTTCAGCGGAAAATAAGCACAGTTGGGGATCTCATTCACATAATGTTTAATTCAGCTGTCAATGAATTGTGCTCATTATATATCGTCCACCCAGTATGATGATTCAATTACAATAAATAACTGAAATGTATAACATTATGAAATACAATATGTAGCTGTCCTAAAGAAGAATAGTAATAGTTTGTCAAAGACGAATACACAACAATTTCATAATTGACAGATCTGATTAACGTATAAAATGGGGAAGGGGGGAGATTGTATATAATGTATGATGCAGAAATTGATGTAATGTATAATGGAATATCTAATGAATTTAGATACTTGAAGCTCTAATTTGATGTATGAAAGGAGATTACTGTAATGTATAATTCGAGAACTAATGTAATGTATAATATGGGATCTAATATAATATATAATAGGAGCTCTCTTTTCGTTATTACTGTGATGTTATTAAAACAGTGGTCTTAAATTGTTCATATGAAAAGGGGCCGTGGTGTGGCATCTTTGTAAAAGTTTGATAAAACTGTTAAGTTGTACAGTCTACATATTTGAATCATCTATGATCTGTATTGCCGAATGTAGTTTCAAAATATGTCATGCCCATAAGAACAACTTTCTGATAGACAATTATCAAATGTCACTATTATTATTATATTTTTTCTTTGTAATATAAACAATATAAACAACATAAGAAAATAACCGTCTGTATCTTTCTTCCCCTAGACTTCAACACAAAGCAATACATATTACTACTAAGAGACATCTTATACAGAGTATATTTATATCAACATTGTGCTATTGATGCCAAACATGGTCACTTAGGTCTAAGCAGAGAGGAAAGCTTGTCACCACAGAGATGATATGTTTGAGGTGGGGCGATTGGAGTGGTCAGAGTGAACATAGATGATCCCTGTTTACCATCTTATAATTATAATCTTATCTATGCGTATTTTACCACATTCTTCTCTTCTGCTGTATGTTTCAGTACTATCTTACTATGTTTTTTTCTTTTTATTCCATTTCCACAATATGCTACTCTTATTATTTCTTGCTGCGTTTAGTGCTCTGTGCACACAGGGAGCTGTGGGTTTTTTTCATCCGGATCGTGTTTCTATGTTCAGATGCTTACGATAAATGATGAGATCGTATAATGAAGGACATTTCAGCTGCGTTCACTTTTGCTGCTGCTTGGCCTTATGTCTTTTGGCGTGTGCTGTACTGCTGTGATGGGTGATGCAGCTGCCTTTCTTTGTTGGATCCTTCAATGAGATGAGATTTAATTCGGCATGGGCGGTTGAGTAATTATAGATTCTTATTCGTTTGCAGTGATACCGGGACCTTCGACTAACCATAATGATAACAATTTCCTTCAGACACACTTCAATCCCATCCCTACCCGTAGATCGCACCCGTGTTTACATCTGGCCTTCCATGATCCGGATTACGCCGCATTTATTACCTAGATGCCCGAG
Organism: Megaustenia siamemsis; assembly: GCA_032433765.1. Lineage (NCBI taxonomy): Eukaryota > Metazoa > Mollusca > Gastropoda > Stylommatophora > Ariophantidae > Megaustenia > Megaustenia siamemsis. The sequence continues at coordinate 85,470,060 of JAVIAB010000001.1, read as the reverse complement.
ACACGTCTGGCACTATTTGCTCATGTTTCCACACCCTAGTACACTTGTCTCTATCTCCGCCGACACCCATCTAATTCTTGACGACCCCTGTTATCCCCTCTACTCCTATCAGACTTCTCGTCTAATCAATTGACTGATATTTTTCTTCCCTCCCCATCTCACTTCTCATCACATCAACATTTGACCTATAGTCGTCCACATTCTGGGAGTATCTGGATAAAGTCTAAACTAAGTTTCACATTATTTTTTAATTATTTTTAATCTAAGAATTTTTTTTAGTATTAATGGGTAATTTGTATTAATTATCCATTTTTATTCTCTAATGAGATAGTACATCGCTCTTCTATTTTATCATTTCATTTCTTGCCCCACTTGTTAATTCTCCTTGATCTACTAGTCCTGCTCATTCGAGATGTAGTGGAGTTGATCTTCATTCCGTTGTCCGTTTGTGTTGTTTTCGTTTTCTAAAAAAGGTCGAGTGCACGCTGAAACGTCAGTATTTTGTTCTGTTTCTGTTCCGTCAAGCTACCACTGTACCTTGCAGAAGTGAACGTTACACCCCACTACTTGCTCCTTGCTACCAGCTTTACCGCAGCACTATAATTATTTCCTTGTTTCCTCAGAAATGACATAAGAGAAGGAGTGGGCATTGAGCCAGTACTGAACTACATACACAAAATATTTTTTTTTAAACTTGTTTTCCCATGCAGTGATTTTAGAATTTTTCCATTTTTTTTCCGTTTCCGGTTGTTTCCAAAATGGAGGAATTATTTTTCTCCGGCTTGGTATAGAACCGTTGATCAGAGGTTTAACAAGCCGCTATCGTAAAAACGATGTTGTTAATGAAACGTAGACCTGATACAGAATGTGTAAATTAGCAGTAGATAGTAGTGATAGTTTTTTCGGCCCTAAAACAACAACAAAAATAGGATTCTGGAATGTGCGAACAATGGCCGCTCCGACGAAACATGCACAGGTCGCGAGCGAGATGGACAGATACGATCTAGATATTTTAGGATTAAGCGAAATGCGCTGGCCTGGAACAGGTAGGAGATCTATTGATAATAAAATAGTAGTTTTTTCTGGAAGGGAAGATGGAAAACACCGTGAAGGAGTAGGCATAATGATGACAGACAAAGCTGCAAGAAGTTTATTAGAATGGGAACCGGTAAATAGCCGTCTGATACGAACACGATACAAAACAAAACATGGAAGACTTTCAATTATTCAATGTTATGCGCCTACTAACGAAGCTGATGATGAAGTTAAGGATGATTTTTATAACCAACTGCAACAACTTATAAACAAAATACCAAAACACGATCTTTTAATTGTAATGGGAGACTTCAACGCCAAAGTAGGACAAGATAACGCAGGAGTGGAACATGTGATGGGGAGAGAAGGCTGTAATACAACAAGTCAGAATGGAGAAAGATTAATAGAATTATGTTTAATAGAAAATTTAGTTATAGGTGGGACATTATTTCCACATAAAAATATCCACAAAACAACATGGATATCTCCTGATGATAGAACATCAAATCAAATTGACCACCTATGTATTAAACAACAATTCAGATCATCATTAATAGATGTAAGAGCATACAGAGGTGCTGATGTTAATAGTGACCACAACCTGTGCATTGGGAAAATAAGATTAAAATTTAGAAACCAACAGAAGAGGTCAATTACACATAAAATTGATAGTCATAAACTGAAAGATGAAGCAATAAAGGAAAAGTTTAACATAGAGCTAAGTAATTGTTATTCAGCACTTGGTGAAATAGACTTAGATATCAATGAAATGTGGGACTCACAGAGCAAAATACTAATGACAGCAGCAGAAGCAAGTGCTGGACTGAAGAAAATGGAAAAACGAGCTTGGATCTCAGACACCACATGGAAATACATCAAAGAAAGAAGAGAAGCGAAGAGAGCCATGACTAATGTAAAGACAGATCTTGGAAAGGTTCTGGCAAAAGCAACATACAAAGAATTAGACAACAAAGTGAAAAGTTCGGCAAGAAGAGATACAAGAGCTTATATAGACAACTTGGCAGAGAAAGCAGAGACAGCTGCAATTACAGGAGACAGCAGAACTCTTTATACTGTACAAAAGATGCTGACAAACACCTATACATCCAGTGGAACACCAATTCTAGACAAATCTGGATTAATGCTAACAACAAGCGCAGACATAAAAGCCCGTTGGGCGGAACACTTCAAAGAAATTCTTAACCGTCCACTACCTCACAGTTTAATAGATTTTGAAGCTGAAACACCAGCAGCAGAATTAGATGTAAATTTAGATGACTTCACCTTGAGTGAAATAGAAACCACCTTAAAGCTAATGACCAATAACAAGGCTGCTGGAGAGGATAAGTTAACAGCTGAGATCCTCAAGGCAATTGATAGCCATAATTTAATACATCTCCAAAAAATGTTCAACATCATTTGGAAAACAGAGAAGACGCCTCATAAATGGAAAAAAGGAATCATTGTTAAGATCCCAAAAAAGGGCAATCTTAGAGATTGTAACAATTGGAGAGGCGTGACACTTTTGTCAGTTGCCTCAAAATTATTCTGTAAAATCATCCTAAATAGAATAAAGGATTCAATAGATACAGTAATGCGTGAAGAACAGGCTGGGTTTAGAAAAGGGAGAAGCTGTCTTGACCACATTTTCACTCTACGACTTATATTGGAGGAACACATTGAAAAGCAAAAACCTTTTGTACTTAACTTCATCGACTTCAAAAAAGCATTTGATAGTATTCATAGAGATTCTTTGTGGAAAATTCTGAAGCAATATGGCTTACCATCAAAAATCATAAATATTATCAAAGACATGTATGATGGTTACACATGTGCAGTTCGAACAGAGGAAGGACTGAGCGAATGTTTCCCAATAGAAACTGGGGTTAAACAAGGATGTATTTTATCGCCCTTGTTATTTGGAATTGTTATGGACTTCATAATGAAGAAATGCTGCACTGGTAATAAAGGCATCGAATGGATACAAGGAGACCATTTGGAGGACCTGGACTTTGCTGATGACATAGTTCTCATCAGCAATCAGATAAAAACGATGCAGGAAAACACAAATGAACTATCATCAATAGCCAGCAAAATTGGGCTTGAGGTCAATCATGAAAAGACTAAAGTCATGAAAAGTTTAATTCCAACAAGTGACAAAATATACATGGAAAACAAACCAGTAGAAGAGATCGATCACTTCATCTATCTTGGAAGTCACATTGATCGAGAAGGGGATACGAGCAAAGAAATTAGAATCAGACTGGCTAAAGCAGCAATGTCTTTCAGAAGCCTTGAAAAGTTGTGGAAATCAAAACTCATTAGCACAAACACAAAACTTAGGCTATTCAAATCAAATGTACTATCAACCCTTACGTATGCGTGTGAAAGCTGGAAAACAACAAGAGATATAGAAACAAAGTTGAACGCATTCGAAAATAAATGTCTAAGGAAAATACTTGGTATAGAATGGAACGAATTCAAAACAAACGAGGAAATTAGAGAAATCGCCAATCAACCACTAATATCTTCAGTAATAAAGAAAAGACGATGGTCATACGTTGGACATGTGATGAGAAGAGATAATAATCGAATAGCAAAGCAAGCCCTCATATGGGAAACAACAGGTAAAAGAAAAAGAGGAAGACCCAGGGAGACACTGAGAAGAACATTGATGAGAGAGGCAAGAGCAGCAGGAATCGGCTCCCTCAATGAGATAGAACTGCTTGCACAGAACAGAGACAGATGGCGAGATTTGATAAAATATCTTTAAAAGAAAACTGCTAGAACAAAAATTCATATAGGAGAAGGTGTATCTTGGTCTACGCCCTATGGGCCGGTTACGGCTCGAAAGGTCAGATAGATAGATAGATAAGTCTTATGAGCAATGTAACAAAAATATTGCTAAAAGTCATACAAAGAAGAATACAGAATAAAATCATTATTGAATTAGAAGAACAACAATTTGGATTTAAGAAAACAGTGAGACAAAAGAAGCTATATTCTGCATGAGGACATTAACCGAAAAGTACACAGAAGTAAACAAACAAATACATGCCTGCTTCATAGACTACACCGAAGATTTGACAACACAAACAATTAATCATCATCATCACCTGCCATACCGGTTGGCGTAGGCGATTATGTCCTTCCACAATCTTCTATCTACAGTGCATCGTGTCAGTTCTGTTGTTGACTGTTTTCCATGCCATGACACCAAGCTATCCAGTATTTTCTCTCTTTGTCGTCCGCGATCTCTCTCTCTCTCTCCTTTTATTTTGCCAGTTGTAACCAAGTATTCCAACTTTCCTCTTCTCGTGATGTACCCGAAAAATGTTGGTTGTTTCTTCCTGATGTTTTTTAGGAGCTCTTTTTTGTGTTGGCCTCTTTGAGAACTTCCTCATTGGTCTTTTTAGCTGTCCAGGGAACTTTCAACATTCTTCTGAGAAATTCCATCTCTGTGGCCTCTAAACGTCTTTTCATTTGTTTGTCTACTGTCCATGATTCGCTTCCATGGGTCAGAATTGGTTCTATATAGCACCGATGAACTCTCTTTCTCATTTCTATTGACATAGATTTGTTGCATAAGATATTTTTTTCATTTTCTAAAATGCTATTTTGGCTTGAGCTATTCTGCTTTTTATTTCTGTGGTGCATCCTCCATCTGATGTTATTATCGTGCCCAAGTATTTCAGATGTTGCAGTATGCTGGTGATGATTGTTTCTTCGATATGACCATTACTTCTGTTTTCTTACTATTCAGACTGAGACCTTTCTTGTTGCTTTCTTTTACTGTTATGTCTATCATTTCTTGTAGTTCATTCTCTGTCTCGTCTCTGCTATTAAGACTGTGTCATCCGCATATCGTAAATTATTTATGTTGTGACCATTGACTTCAATTCCTTTTTTGTCTACTATTGATCTCATAATATGTTTGCTGCAATGTGAAAACAAATCCGGTGACAGAACAAAGCCTTGTCTGACTCCTTGCTTTATATATTGGAATTGTCCTGTTTGGTTGTTAATTCGTATAGCTGTTGTTTGTTGCCAGTACATGTTTTTTATGATTCGCAGATCCTTGCCATCAATGTTTAATTTCTCCAGCATATTGATTATTTCCACATGCTTTACTTTGTCAAAAACGTGTGTGTAGTCTATAAAGCACATATATAGATCTTTCAATTAATGTTCTTAAGATGTATATTGCATTATTGGTGCCCTTTCCTTCCACAAATCCACATTGTTCCTCACTTATTTCTGGTTTTATTTTGTTCCTTACGCGTCTCATGATTATTCTTAGTAATATTTTCGTCATATGGCTCATGAGACTAATAGTGCGATGGTCTTCACAATCAGTGGCGCCTGACTTCTTCGGTATGGCTACAAAGATAGATTTTAGTAGATCTTCTGGTATGTGTCCAGTGTTATATATGTCATTGAGTAGTTTTGTTATGACTTGTACTACCAGCAAACAACTAATAGACTGCCTAAAAGATATACATCTAGATGACACAGACATATGACTAATGTGTAATTTATACTTGGAGGAGACAGAAATAATAAAAAAATAACAGAGATCTCTACACCCATTGATATAAAAAGAGGATTAAGACAGGGATGCATCCTCTCGTCAAGCTTGTTCAATCTATACACTGAGGATATCTTTAAAAACAAACATCATAGAGATGCCGGGCCTAAACATTAATGGGAAGATAATCAATAACCTCAGATATGATATGTTAATGAAACTGTATTACTAGCAAAAAATCCTAAAGATCTACAACAATTACATAATTAAATAAACATGACAAGCAAATAAAAATAGATTAAATATCTTCTTCTTCTTCTTTCCTTCCTGATCTGCCTTTCAGCGTCGAGGGGAGATGTAATTTGCGGTCTTTTGCTCTTCTGTTCGCCTCTGCTGCTATGTTTCTTAGTGCTTCTAATATTCCATCGACCCATCTTTTTCGTGGTCGACCCTTGGGTCTGGTGTTCTCACAAAGTTGGCTGAAGGCTCGTTGTGTTGTGTTTTGTTCTTTCTGCCTTGTCACGTGGCCAAACCATTGTATCTGTTGTTTCCTTATATATTCTATGGCGGGGGCTATTCCTAGCTTTTTTCTCAGTTCTGCATTCCTGATCTTATCTCTTAGACTGTTTCCTGTCATTCGTCTAACACATTTCATCTCTGTATAGATTATTTGGGAGACCTAAATGCTAAGGTAGGATCAGACAACAGAGGCTTCGAAGAGATTATGGGAAAACATGGACTTGGAGATATAAACGAGAATGGAGAGATATTTGTGAATTTCTGCGCCCTTAATCAAATGAGCCTAGGAGGAACAATATTCCAACATAAAAGAATACACAAAGCTACATGGGTGTCACCAGATCATAGAACGGAAAATCAAATTGATCACATATGTATTAATAATAATTTAAGTCATCCTTACAGGATGTAAAAGTATATAGAGGGGCAGATATAGCTTCTGATCATCATCTTCTGTTAGCCAAACTTAAAATTAAATTAAAAAGGTATAATACAACGAATAAGGGTAGAAAGTATTTCAATGTAGGGTTTCTTAAAGAACAAGGAATTAAAGATAAATTCGCAGTCACAATATCAAACAAATACCAAGTCCTCCAACAACTAGAAAATACAATAAATATAGAAGATCATTGGAAACAGGTAAAAATATATGGAAAGAGACATGCGAAGAAACACTGGGGAAAAGAGAACGCCAGAATAAGGCATGGATGACAGCAGAGACCCTGGATAAAATTAAAGAAAGAAAGAACAAGAAAGCAGACATAAATAAAAGCAAAACAAGAAGTAATAAAGCCAAGACACAGGAAGCTTACACAGAGGTGAACAAAGAAGTGAGAAGATGCATTAAAAGGGATAAGAGGAAATATATAGATGAACTAGCTAAAGAGGCAGAAGAAGCAGCAAATAAAGGGAATATGAAAGAACTGTACAACAGCACAAAGAAATTAGGTGGAAAATACAAACAGATCAACGCCTTTATCAAAGACAAGAAAGGAAATCTGCTTAGTAATATAAGGGAACAAATGGAGAGATGGAAAGAACACTTTGAAGAACTTTTGAACAGACCCGGCTCAAATAATCCTCCAGATATACTACCAGCAGAAGAAGAGTTACACGTTAACTGCGGAAAACCAAGCAAAGAAGAAATAATGAAAGCCATCAAATTATTAAAAGATGGTAAAGCCACAGGACCAGATGAAATTCCTTCGGAAGCCATCAAAGCAGATATTAACACCTCTACCAAGATGTTACAGGATCTATTGGATAAAATTTGGGAGAGGGAAGAAATACCTAAAGACTGGAGAGAAGGTTATATGATCAAACTACCAAAGAAAGGAAGTTTACAGGAGTGCACAAATTATAGGGGAATTATGCTACTATCAGTGCCAGGAAAAATATTAGGCAGAATCATTCTGGAGAGACTAAAAGAGGCTATAGAGAAACACTTGAGAGATGAACAAGCAGGTTTTAGGAAGAACAGATCATGTGCTGATCAAATAACTACCCTACGTATAATAGTTGAACAAAGTTTAGAACTAAAATCCCCACTATATTGGATTCATAGATTACGAAAAGGCATTTGATAGTTTAGACAGAAGAATGCTTTGGAAGTTGCTGAGTCATTACGGAATCCCCATAAAGTTTATTAACCTGATAAAAACAATGTATGAAGGAACAAAATGTAGTGTGGTGCATGAAGGACAGCTTACAGAAGCATTTGAAATAAGAACAGGAGTAAGGCAAGGATGCCTCCTGTCTCCATTTCTCTTTCTACTGGCCATAGATTGGATTATGAAAATAACTCAAAACAACAGAAATGGGATCCAGTGGTCACTGACCAAACAACTTGATGATTTAGACTTTGCTGATGACATAGCTCTCCTATCACACAGCCATCAACAGATGCAGGATAAAATGAGTATATTAGATGAGAGATCACAACAGCTAGGACTAAAGATTAATAGAGATAAGACCAATATTATGAGAATTAATGCAGTTGGCAATAACCATATAAAACTAGGAGAAATACCTCTACTAGACGTACAATCTTATATATATCTGGGCAGTAATATAGATAAAGAGGGAGGAACAGAAAATGATACCAAAATAAGGATATCAAAAGCAAGAGGAGCTTTCATTGCACTGGGAAACATATGGAAATCCAAAGAAATTAGGCTAAATACAAAAATAAAAATTTTCAACTCAAATGTTAAGTCGGTCCTATTATATGGCTGTGAAACATGGAGAATGACAAAATTGACAATCACGAAAGTACAGACTTTCATTAATGGATGCTTGCGCAGAATAAAGGGATGGAAATGGCAGGACAAAGTCACTAACGTGGAATTATGGAAATGTACCGGTCAAATACCAGTGGATAAAGAGATACAGCGAAGACGATGGCGATGGATAGGACACACACTACGGAAGCCAACTGAGAGTATTACACAACAGGCCCTTTTTTGGAATCCCCAGGGGAAAAGACAAAGAGGAAGACCAAGGAATTCTTGGAGAAGACAGATAGAAGCAGAGATGAAGATGATGGGGAAGACATGGAATGATCTTAAAAGAATGGCAAAAAACAGAACGACTTGGAAAGTGTTTGTTGAAGACCTATGCTCCACCAGGAGCTAAAAGGTAAAGAGAGAAGAAAGACAAGCAAATAAAAAATAGATTAAATATCTTCTTCTTCTTCTTTCCTTCCTGATCTGCCTTTCAGCGTCGAGGGGAGATGTAATTTGCGGTCTTTTGCTCTTCTGTTCGCCTCTGCTGCTATGTTTCTTAGTGCTTCTAATATTCCATCGACCCATCTTTTTCGTGGTCGACCCTTGGGTCTGGTGTTCTCACAAAGTTGGCTGAAGGCTCGTTGTGTTGTGTTTTGTTCTTTCTGCCTTGTCACGTGGCCAAACCATTGTATCTGTTGTTTCCTTATATATTCTATGGCGGGGGCTATTCCTAGCTTTTTTCTCAGTTCTGCATTCCTGATCTTATCTCTTAGACTGTTTCCTGTCATTCGTCTAACACATTTCATCTCTGTATAGATTTTTTCCTATTGTTCTTGCATCTAGAGTCCAGGTCTAGCATTGGTAGCACAACGTTGGGATGAAGATTGTATTGTATAGTGCTCGTTTTGCCTCCAGAGTTATTTCCTTGTTGGACAATAGTGGTGATAACTGTCCGATGATTTGACAAGCTTTGTTGCATCTTGATTCTATCTCTGCTGTTTGAGAATTATCGTTTGTCATTAAACTTCCTAGGTATTTGAATTCTTCTACTTGTTTTAGTTGCCTGCCTTCTATAGTTATGTTGATGTTCTGTTTATTTTTGGCGACATTCATGACTTCTGTTTTGTTGATGTTGATTTTCATGTTGTATTTTGTGCCTGAAATGTTGAGTTTGTTTAAGTGTTCTTGTAGGTCTTCTATTGTTTCATGTATTAGTGCCTGATCGTCTGCAAATAGAAGCTCGTTGATCTCCTCTGTCTCTGATGGGTTGGCTAGCTTACATATATGGTCCATGTATGTAATAAACAGTAAGGGGATAGTACGCACCCCTGTCTTACACCTGATCTAACTTCGAAATGGTCTGTGTAGCCTGTTGCTGTTCTGACCCTGCAGCTGCTGCTGATGATTAAATATGAATATCAAAAAGAATAAAACTATAATCATAAACAAAGATAATACGAAAAACCTAAACGTGGATATAAAAGTTGAAAGACTAGACCTGGAGACAGTTCAGAACTACAACTACCTTGGACATACTATAACTAGTGAGGGAAATTGTACAACTAAAAAAAAATAGGAATGGTAAAAAGTAATTTATTTGCCTTGAAAAATATATAAACTAACATCAAAACGAATAACACCAGGGCTAAAACTAAGAATAGCAAAATATACTTCTTCTCAACATTCCTATATGGTGCAGAAACATGGACATTGGACAAGAAAACAGAACAGAAAATTTAAGTAATTTATATGTTGATATATAGAAGAATAGGTAGAAATGGATGGAAAGAAAAGAAAACAAACGATGAAGTCTTAAAACAATTAATAATGAAAAGAAAACTACTAAACACAGTTGAAACAAGACAAATTAGATTTTTGGGACATGCTAAAAGACACAGCAGCCTACTAAAAGTAATCTTGGAGGAAAAAATACAAGGTAAAAGAGGAAGAGGGAGACCAAGACTAACATGGACGAGTAATATCAAAGATGGACAAGTCAGCCTATGACAACCTACAGCCCCAAAGCAACAGACACGGAATAGCGCTCCATGGTAGCCAATCTTCGATGTGGAGACGGCACTCAACGGTAAATGACGATAACATATTTGTGTGTTAGTAAATAAACTTAGCATACAACTAGACATACATTATAAAACATGTTTACATAAGTCTAGTGGAATTGATGTACACACTATGAAACAACGAAATAGAAAGAAAGATCGAGAGGAGAGGAAAAGACATTAGCGTAGTTATGAAATTGTAGTCAGTGTTTAGCCAATTGGAGTAGATTCAAAATATGTGGAAGTAACAGGAAAGGAAAGGTAAAGGAAATGAATAAGTTATACAGAGATCCATTGGGAAAAAAATTACAGAAATAAGTTTGGGATATTGATACCATGCAGAATAAGGGAACCGCGAGAAACTCGCAGGCGGTTATTTGTGACGAACCTGTCTTCAGGTAATGTTTAGAGTGAAAACAAAATTCTTTTTGTTTATGCTTCTCTATATATTTTCACAGACATTTGGTACGTCCCATGTTTCCCACGTATGTGATCATGATCGCTGTTCCTGAAGTTATATTTTTACTGGAGTCATGTTCTTCAAATGTAGAGCCATATCTTTCTTATTTTTTTTGTTTATGTTTATCATTCTTTCCATTTGGTATGTTTATTATTGTTTCCATTTGTTATGTTATTTATTGTTTCGCCCATGTGGCTAACAAGATCCTGACCAGGGTGAGGGGAACTGACTCAATGTCACCCGCCAAGCATGTCGACAGAGCGCGACTAATGACGTTTTGGCGGGCAAAGTCTGCCGATGATACGTAGTTCGTGCATCTGAGCTTAAGATATCATCAGTGCTATCGCTAGTAGGTGGTGGGCATGCTTCATACTGGGGAACGTGGTGGGCATGCTTCATACTGGGGAACGTGGTGGGCATGCTTCATACTGGGGAACGTGGTGGGCATGCTTCATACTGGGGAACGTGGTGGGCATGCTTCATACTGGGGAACGTGGTGGGCATGCTTCATACTGGGGAACGTGGTGGGCATGCTTCATACTGGGGAACGTCGTGGGCATGCTTCATACTGGGGAACGTCGTGGGCATGCTTCATACTGGGGAATGTGGTGGGCATGCTTCATACTGGGGAGCGTGGTGGGCATGCTTCATACTGGGGAACGTGGTGGGCATGCTTATATACTGGGGAACGTGGTGGGCATGCTTCATACTGGGGAACGTGGTGGGCATGCTTCATACTGGGGAACGTGTTGGGCATGCTTCATACTGGGGAACGTGGTGGGCATGCTTCATACTGGGGAACGTGGTGGGCATGCTTCATACTGGGGAACGTGGTGGGCATGCTTCATACTGGGGAACGTGGTGGGCATGCTTCATACTGGGGAACGTGGTGGGCATGCTTCATACTGGGGAACGTGGTGGGCATGCTTCATACTGGGGAACGTGGTGGGCATGCTTCATACTGGGGAGCGTGGTGGGCATGCTTCATACTGGGGAACGTGGTGGGCATGCTTCATACTGGGGAGCGTGGTGGGCATGCTTCATACTGGGGAACGTGGTGGGCATGCTTCATACTGGGGAGCGTGGTGGGCATGCTTCATACTGGGGAACGTGGTGGGCATGCTTCATACTGGGGAGCGTGGTGGGCATGTTTCATACTGGGGAACGTGGTGGGCATGCTTCATACTGGGGAACGTGGTGGGCATGCTTCATACTGGGGAACGTGGTGGGCATTTTTATATGCTGGGGAACGTGGTGGGCATGCTTCATACTGGGGAACGTGGTCAGCATGCTTCATACTGGGGAACGTGGTGGGCATGCTTCATACTGGGGAACGTGGTGGGCATGCTTCATACTGGGGAACGTGGTGGGCATGCTTCATACTGGGGAATGTGGTGGGCATGCTTCATACTGGGGAACGTGGTGGGCATGCTTCATACTGGGGAACGTCGTGGGCATGCTTCATACTGGGGAACGTCGTGGGCATGCTTCATACTGGGGAATGTGGTGGGCATGCTTCATACTGGGAGCAATTGGGCATGCTTCATACTGGGGAACGTGGTGGGCATGCTTATATACTGGGGAACGTGGTGGGCATGCTTCATACTGGGGAACGTGGTGGGCATGCTTCATACTGGGGAACGTCGTGGGCATGCTTCATACTGGGGAACGTGGTGGGCATGCTTCATACTGGGGAATGTGGTGGGCATGCTTCATACTGGGGAACGATTGGGCATGCTTCATACTGGAGAACGTGGTGGGCATGCTTCATACTGGGGAACGTGGTGGGCATGATTCATACTGGGGAACGTGGTGGGCATGCTTCATACTGGGGAACGTGTTGGGCATGCTTCATACTGGGGAACGTGTTGGGCATGTTTCATACTGAGGAACGTCATGGGCAAGTTTCATACTGGGGAACAGTCATAGGCAAGCTTCATAACGTGTTGGGCATGTTTCATACTGGGGAACGTGGTGGGCATGCTTCATACTGGGGAACGTCATGGGCATGCTTCATACTGGGTACAAATAATAATACATAAATATTATTATATGGGGAACTTCCGAGGCGATAATAGGGAATAATAGAACAAAGAAGTATGTGTTAGCACTCGGAAAAATTGACAGACAAACAACAATAGAAAAAAACGAAGAACAATACATGGTCCGAAGTGGGATCGAACCCATACTCAGTGGCACCGCGCCTTGCCACGAGAAGCCGAACGCTTGGCACGCAGCCAACTAAAAAAATTGGCTATTGCAGCAGTGTCTTGCACGAAAGGCGTTCTCAATGACTATAGCATAGGGTAACGATCACAGACCGGAAATAAATTGTATATTTGTACTTTCCTATTAATGCAAGTATCTCCCAGTAGGGCTGAATACTTGTGTTGTAGACAAACATTTATTGGACGAAACAGCACGAATAGTAGTTCCCAGTGGTTATATACTGGGTACAAATAATAATACATAAATATTATTATATGGGAAACTTCCGAGGCGATAATAGGGAATAATAGAACAAAGAAGTATGTGTTAGAAAGTACAAATATACAATTTATTTCCGGTCTGTGATCGTTACCCTATGCTATAGTCATTGAAAACGCCTTTCGTGCAAGACACTGCTGCAATACCCAATTTTTTTTTAGTTGGCTGCGTGGCAGTGTGCCAAGCGTTCGGCTTCTCGTGGCAAGGCGCGGTGCCACTGAGTACGGGTTCGATCCCACTTCGGACCATGTATTGTTCTTCGTTTTTTCTATTGTTGTTTGTCTGTCAATTTTTCCGAGTGCTAACATATACTTCATACTGGGGAACGTGTTGGGCATGCTTCATACTGGGGAACGTCATGGGCAAGTTTCATATTGGGGAACGTCATGGGGAGGGGATCTGAGCAATGAGTAGCTGCCTTCCTTGTAAAGAGGATGGTCTGTCGAATAATCTAAACTAAACTAAACCTAACCTAAACTTAACTAAACTATATTTCTATTTAATCCAATGTTTTGCTGATTTTGTTCTGTGTATATGTGGAGGTATACATATATATAATAAATATTATATCCCATATTGTAACAGAAGTGGCTAATAATATGACGTCATCAGCGTGTTCCAGGTCCTCCATTGCTGAAGACATTCACCGACCGCACAAGAGGAGACACATTTTGTGACGTGTCTCATTAGCCAGTCTATTTGCGTCAGAAGAAAGTGGATGATAATAGACTCGACCTTCGGTGCTTGTGTTTTTGTTTCCAATAGTTTGTTCACTGTTTACCCAAAACATGAAGTAGTCGCTGCTCAGACATATCCGTGTATCCTGTTATGGTTAGTTGAAGACCCCGGCATCACTGCAAACGAATTAAAATCCATAATTGCTCAACCACCCGTGCCAGTGGGATCATCCGAATTAAAACTCATCTCATTGAAGGATTCAAACAAAGAAAGGCAGCTGCAGCCCCAATCATATCAACTGCAGCACCCGCCAAAAGACATAAGCCCAAGCGGCACCGAAAGTGTGTCCTGTATCACACGTGTGTCTGTTTCTACCTTGGTTTTCCTTATGTTCTCTGTTTTTTTAAATATATCTTCTTGATCTCACGTGTTTTTTTTTCCTTCTTCAAGATATCATATGCCAATGTTCCGGGATTGAGTTATTGTTATTGAGTTATTTGCGTCATCATCAGTGCACTCCGAACATGTCCATAGGATCTATTTAATCCGAAGGAGTGACGTGACTCATGGTTGTCGAAGTAATGTGTCTTTCCCACTTCCCGATTTCCGAGATTGTTTACTTAAAATACAATCACCACTAAGTTCTCTTTCACTCCCTCTTTCAACACGTTTATTTAGTTCCTCCCATGGGAGACTTGTTGCACGTCCTATCATACAATATAAACCCCTCTCTTACATGCCAAACCCATTTACAAAAGTCAGTAATTTCTTATTGCCATTTTGGCTTTCATTTTGTCGTATTTCTGGACCAGATATCGGCATTGATTTGACATTTGAATTAATGATTCTTAGCTTTGTATGGGAATTACCTTTCTTTGGTTTACCAATGCGATGAAGCCAAAATTGTGGAGGAAACCGCCCCAACAATGCTGTTCTCTACTTGTAATGTCACTATAAACTGGCAAGTTACTTTTGAGTCACCTCTGGATCTTTCGTTGCGTCTACGAGTCATGTTTTTTTTTTACCTTTTGGCTTCAACCTTTAACCTCTAGAATCAAATTGTTGTCATCGTTAGGTGTTGACACCTCGAGGAAGTGGTTCTCAACATTTCACACTTTGGTGCACAACTTTATAACCTTTCGTCGCAATACACCAACATCTAATGCAGTTCAAAAATGTATAACAGTTATTACTCTACTGTTATACTGAACTTTCATTGTCAATCTGAACATAATGGAAGGGTATTAACTCTTTTGCAATTTCAGAATATAATAAAACTGATAACATGTAAGCAATGTATTGCATATGATACAAAACGTTCAGTAGCCACTATCAACAATTAATAAATATTTATTTTAATATTTGCACATAAAAGATTGCTGAATCTGGAAAATTAATTATATGAATTAACGTGAGATTATCCAATTACCCCGCTCGGAAATGTTGACACTTCCTGTGTGAAGCTAAATCAAGACAGCGTACACATCAACTACAATGCAACCAAAGACTCGTATTTCTAAGACCTCGAATATTTTTTTTCATTCACAGCTAAAAAATATTGCGAGACAGTTGTAACATTTCTCAGTACTTGAACATAGAATTGTAGAGGTCTACCAAAGTACACTACACATCGTTTGTTTCTATCTTAAAAGACTTCTCACATGTGTCCCAGCTTCAAATGTCTGTTCGGAACGAGGTGTCAGACAGCAGAGGGGCTGGAAGCTGTCAGCGACTCATAGCTGATGACTCGCGCCAGGATCGGTGAACCAACACCATTCAGACCCAACTCCATCTCTTTGTGTTACCTTTACAAAAGGTCAAGTCCGGACCAAGCCAGTAGGGATTGAAGATCGAAGGGAAATCGCTACCCAAAAATGGCGCGCTGAAAACAACACATCTACGCCCACTTAACGCTCTTTTACGGACGAATGCCGAAAAAAGTAAAAAGAAAAGTAAAGAGCCCCGTCACGCCAAGTAGCTTTTAGGGAATATGGTGTTAGTGACCATAAATTTTACAGACCTTCGGCACATGATTTTTGGGGTTATTTGGTCGGTATTACACTCGTGTCGCTGTACTTTCCCAGAAAAAAATCCATAATCCACTTAAGGCTGGGTGAACCTGGCAGCCGTCGGTTAGGATCGAACCCTACCTCTTCCATTTTGTAGTCCAGTTCAGTAACCACTGAGCTATTGCGGCTCCCTTCAACGGTAATGTACTTCCTGGTTAATTATTACTTGACAGAACCGACTTTACCGTACTATCCACATTTACCCATTCTCACGAAGATTATTCACACAAATTACACCAGCTGCTCACTGGTTATCCTAGAGCTTACATCGAGACTTGTGTTGTGTTTGAGTTCCCATTTTCCTTTCAAGTGTGTCGGTAGATTTGTGGATCAAGTGGCCAGATTCTGTACATCATCTCTTGCACCTATCTCAGAGACTAGTTTGTAAATATTGATCCGTGTAAGGATTCTCCTTTACTGTAAAACTACGGTTTATGCAGTCATCTAATGACACCCTCCGTAACTGAACTGCAACGCTCGCTGGGAACATATCGATATCTGATTAATGAATGATTATTGATTTCCTTGTAGAAAGTAAGATCTATTTGTATTTGTCTTAACGAAAATTCTCAAATTAATTCTCGCCATAAAAGAAAAAAGAAAGAAAAAAAAAGAACATAAATGAATATTTAACAGTTGAATTGACAAGTATGTATGGCTCTTTTCGTCTTGTTAGACGGTCTAGTAGAGGCTAGTGTGTATTTTTTTGTTTGTGATGTTTTGTTTTTGTCGAACAGCTTCTCGTATGGCTAATTCTACCTATGTTTGAAAAGCACACACGGCTACAGAATGAACAAGTCAGGCCCACTGATCCACATGGTTTCCCATCCTTTTTCATGAGTCTTTTCTCTTCTAAGTTTGGCCTTAGCGCATTCTTAAACGATGTTATACCATTCCTTATACATGCTCTCCATGATGTGCGATCACCTGCCAGATGTTCCCAGTCATTTTCACAGATGGAGAAGTCATTCATAGATGATTTACAGATATCTCTATATCGTAGTTTAGATCTGCCGATTTGCCTTTTTCCGTGTGTTAGTTCACCAAATAGTATTTGCCTGGGGATGCAATTTTAAAATTGACAAGTACAACACTTAGGTGTCCGGTTAGCGCAATCGATAGGCGGTTGGCTTACCACGGCAACAGCCGGGGTTCGTACCCTGGCGAGGACACCTGGGTTTTACTAATTCCCTAAAAATTAGTGGGAGCCGCGATAGCTCAGTGGTTAGTGAACTGGACTACTACGGACAAGGGGTAGGGTTCGATCCCAACCGACGGCTCGGGTTCACCCAGCCTTAAATGGGTACCGGATTTTTTCTGGGAAAGTAAAGCAGCACGGGCGTAATACCGACCACATTACCCAAAAATCATGTGCTGAAGGTCTGTAAAATATAGGGTCACTAACACCATATTTCCCTATACGCCACTTGGCGTGACGGGGGGTACTTTACTTTTTTTTTTTTTTTTACAACACTTGTGTATATACGTAATAAGCAAACATTATTAACAAAACACTTGCTCACTGTCTTCTGTTTGTATATTTAATTTGCTAGTTACCGATGTGGTACTTATTATGCCAATATTGATTTAATAATTATTATTAGATCTTGTAATTATAACATTTTGTTGGACAAAATTAAGTAAATATCACACATTGCTTCTTTAGACTATAGTGAGCTATGTAAACATTTGTAAAGTGACATTAGTTCTTCTTATTCCTTTCAACTTCCCGTGGAACATAGGTCTTCAACAAAAACTTTCCAAGCCGTTCAGTTTCTTGCCATTCTTTTAAGATCATTCCATGTCTTCAACATCCTCTTCATCTATGTTTCCACCTATCTTCTCCAGGTATATTTTGATCTTCCTCTGTGTCTCCTCCTCTGGGGATTCCAAATAATATTCCGGCTGGCTTCTGATGTGTGCGTCCATTCCAGAACCATCGACTTCGTCTTCATTTTTTTCCCCCACTGGTATTTGACTTGTACTTTCTCATAATTCTAAGTTAGTGATTTTGTTCTTCCATTTCCATTACTTGGGAATGACAAGAAACACTTCCATTATTTGGGAGTGACAAGAAACATTTCCATTATTGGGAATGACAGGAAATCTTTCTATTATTTGGGATGAAAAGAAACATTTCCATTATTTGGAAATGACAGGAAACATTTCCATTTTTTAGGAATGACAGGAAACATTTCTATTTTTTTGGAATGACAAGAAACATTTCCATAATTTGTGAATCACAAGAAATATTTCCATTATTCGGAATGACAGGAAACATTTCGATTAATTGGGAACGACAGGAAAAATTTCCATCATTTGGGAATGACAGGAAACATTTCCATGATTTGGAAATGACAGGATACATTTTCATTATTTGGAAATGACAGGAAACATTTCCATTATTTGGAAATGACAGGAAACATTTCTATTATTTGAGAATGACAGGAAACATTTTCATTATTTGGAAATGACAGGAAACATTTCTGTTATTTGGGAATGACAGGAAACCTTTCCATTATTTGGGAATGACAGAAAACATTTCCATTATTTGGGAATGGCAAGAAACTTTTCCATTATTTGGGAATGACAGAAAACATTTTCATTATTTGGGAATGGCAAGAAACTTTTCCATTATTTGGGAATGAAAGGAAACCTTTCCATTACTTGGGAATGACAGGAAACATTTCCATTATTTGGGAATGACAGGAAACATTTCCATATTTGGGAATGACAGGAAACATTTTCATTATTTGGGAATGACAGGAAACATTTTCATTATTTAGGAACGACAGGAATCATTTCCCTTATTTGGGAATGGTAAAAAACATTTCCATTATTTGGGAATGACAGGAAATATTTCCATGATTTGGAAATGACAGGAAACATTTCTGTTATTTCGGAATGACAGGAAACCTTTCCATTATTTGGGAATGACAGGAAACATTTCCATTATTTGGGAATGACAGAAAACATGTCCATTATTTGGGAATGACAGGAAACAGTCTGACAGATAAGGTCAGAAATTACGAAATGAGAAAAAAGCTAGGAATAGCCCCCCGCCATAGAAACAACAGATAAAATGGTTTGGCCACGTGACATGGCAGAAAGATCAAAACACAACACAAAGAGCCTTCAGCAAACGTTGTGATAATACCAGACCCAATGGTCGACCACGAAAAACATGGATGAATGGAATATTAGAAGCACTAGGAAACATAACAGCAGCAGAGGCTAACAGAAGAGCAAAGACCGCAAAATTATATCTCCCCTCGACGCTGAAAGCAAATATGGAAGGAAATAAGTAGAAGAAGAAGATTTCCATTATTTTACCCGTTGATCTTTGCTGAATTTATATTTTACCTGGTTCACTTATATTATTGCAGGGTCTTAACAAGGCTGTCAACGAATGTATCTAAAATATAAATTTATTGTAGGCTTTATTCCAATTATTTGAGAATCCCTGATAAAAGTGAGGGTTGCTTTTAGTTTTACTAGTTAGTTTCTTGGGACATTATAAGCTTTTAGAGTTGATCGGATCAACATGACATCTTGTTTGGAGCAACGCTTTTAGTGGCTCTTGAGTGCGCTTTCAGCGGTTCCTCGTTTGGCTGCAGGAGAGGCTGAGAGCGGTTTGAATTAAAGGTATGGGACGGTGTCACACGGCATGTTGTGAGGTGCCAGGGAATGATAATGTCTGTTAAATAGGTTAGGTCTCAATTGGGACCAATAAGGCCTTCTCGAAAATAAGAAAATGCCGGTTTATTTCGTCTTAACGCTTTCAAATCCTGCTTGTTTTTATCTGCCTGTATCTGTCTGTCTGTCTGTCTGTCTGTCTGTCTGTCTGCCTATCTGCCTGTCTGCCTGCCTGCATGCCAGCCTGCCTGTCTGTCTGTCTGTCTGCCTGCCTGCCTGTCTGCCTGCCTGCCTGCCTGTCTGCCTATCTGCCTGTCTGCCTGCCTGTATGCCAGCCTGCCTGTCTGTCTGTCTGTCTGTCTGTCTGTCTGTCTGCCTGCCTGCCTGTCTGCCTGCCTGCCTGCCTGTCTGCCTGCCTGTCTGTCTGTCTGCCTTCCTTGCTGTCTGTCTGCCTTCCTGCCTGCCTGCATGCCAGCCTGCCTGTCTGTCTGTCTGTCTGTCTGCCTGCCTGCCTGTCTGCCTGCCTGCCTGCCTGCCTGTCTGCCTGCCTGCCTGTCTGTCTGCCTGCCTTCCTTGCTGTCTGTCTGCCTTCCTGCCTGCCTGCCTGTCTGCCAGTCTGTCTGTCTGTCTGCTTGTCTGCCTGTCTGTCTGCCTGCCTGCCTTCCTGCCTGTCTGCCGCCTTCATGTCTGTCTGTCTGCCTTCCTGCCTGCCTGCCTGCCTGCCTGTCTGCCTGCCTGCCTGTCTGCCAGTCTGTCTGTCTGTCTGCCTGCCTGCCTGTCTGTCTGCCTGCCTGTCTGTATGTCTGTCTGCCTGCCTGTCTACCTGATTGCCTGCCTGCCTGTCTGTCTGTCTGTCTGTCTGTCAGTCTGTCTGTCTGTCGATCTATCAATATTCTATAATCATTATTGTTATCACCATCATATCTGCAGGCGTAGGTGATCATGTCTCTCCACAACTTTCTATCTCTACAGTTGTCTAATCCTTCAGTTGCCGATTCCTCATCAACATTTTTCTCCCTCTGGCATCTTATCTCTCATTTTCCCTCAATTTTTCCAGGTGTCACTATATATTTAAACTGTATTCCTTCACATTACATGATTCCTCGACCCGCCCCCATATATATATATATATATATATATATATATATATATATATATATATTGGGTATAATTCATCACCAAGAGACTGGTGTTCTCCAAAGTTCGTCACCAGGACGAGGTCATCACAGGTGTCCCACAGGTTGTCTACAGAATGTCTTTCACGGCTCTAGATTTCGGTTCTCAGGTCTCTGACAGTTCACATGTTGGCATAAGTTGTTCTGGAGCCTGTCTCTGGCTCGACATGCAAGCATCATCAGTGTCGTAGGCATTGACAGTTTGTAGATGTGGGTGTTCAGTCTAGTCATGACCTCTCACGAAGAGGAAGGTGTCGTAGGCATTGACAGTTTGTAGATGTGGGTGTTCAGTCTGTCATGACCTCTCAGGAAGAGGAAGATTGTAGTCTGGTGGGCTCATTCAAAACAGGATCTTGAGAAATCTTACTATCTGTTCTTGTTTAACAAAATTGTTTGCATTTTCTGTTTACACAATTCTTGCTTGCTCTTGTATATCAATAAACGTATGGTTAGTTCGGTCATGGGCAGGTTCGCTGATAACAAAGAAGAAAATCGATTCACTCGAAACAAAATATTATAGGAAAATCTATAAGATACCTTGGATAATGAAAAATGACAATGAAGACGTATTAAAAGACCTAAACATTTGAAAGGTTTGGTTCATAAACACAATCTTATAGAGGAAATGAAAATAGTGTAACAAAGTCGAAAGACAACAGCGATAAACAATAATGGAAGGCATGATTCCATGAAGACGGGACAAGGTCAGACCAAGAAAAATGTAGTTTCAAATATCAAAGAGACCTTAAACATGACAACAGAAGATGTGGAAGATCTTGGTTGAGACAGAGATTCTCTTAGGCGGGCTGTGGTGAATGCAACGTTATGTGAGAGATCTGACTAGAGACAGAGATTGTTTCAGACAGGCTGTGGTGAATGCAACGTTATGTGAGAGATCTGACTAGAGACAGAGATTGTTTCAGACAGGCTGTGGTGAATGCAACGTTATGTGAGAGATCTGACTAGAGACAGAGATTGTTTCAGACAGGCTGTGGTGAATGCAACGTTATGTGAGAGATCTGACTAGAGACAGAGATTGTTTCAGACAGGCTGTGGTGAATGCAACGTTATGTGAGAGATCTGACTAGAGACAGAGATTGTTTCAGACAGGCTGTGGTGAATGCAACGTTATGTGAGAGATCTGACTAGAGACAGAGATTGTTTCAGACAGGCTGTGGTGAATGCAACGTTATGTGAGAGATCTGACTAGAGACAGAGATTGTTTCAGACAGGCTGTGGTAAATATACTAACAATAAAACAAATAACAGCAGGGCTGAAACTAAGAATAGCAAAATGTTACATCTTCTCAATATTCCTGTATGGTGCAGAAACATATACATTAGATAAGAAAACAGAACAGAAAATTGAAGCCTTTGAAATGTGGATTTATAGAAGAATAGGTAGAATTGGATGGAAAGAAAAGATAACAAACGATAAAGTTTTAAAACAACTGAAAATAAAAAGAGAACTACTAAATACAATTAAGACAAGACAAATG
This sequence comes from Megaustenia siamemsis, assembly GCA_032433765.1. NCBI lineage: Eukaryota > Metazoa > Mollusca > Gastropoda > Stylommatophora > Ariophantidae > Megaustenia > Megaustenia siamemsis. The sequence goes on along the minus strand of JAVIAB010000001.1, from coordinate 85,447,689 downwards.
AAATTTTTGGGGCACGTTAAAAGACACAACAGCCTACTAAAAGTAATATTGGAAGGGAAAATACAAGGTAAAAGAGGCAGAGGCAGACCAAGACTAAATGGACGAGTAACATCAAAAGATGGTCAAGACAATCTGTGACAACCTGCACCATCAAAGCAATAAACAGAGTAGAATGGCGATCCATGGTAGCCAACCTTCGTTGCGGAGACGGCATTCGATGATGATGATGTGGTGAATGCAACGTTATGTGAGAGATCTGACTAGAGACAAGAGATTATTTCAAACGGGCTGTGACGAATACAACGTTCTGCAAAGGACACGCGACCCCATAAAGATAGATAGTTTTACAGCGACATTGATTCTAACATCAGTTAAAGAACTGGGTACCAGTGAAGTGATACTTTCTTAGCAGTAGTTCACATGTTCTGTTCTTCAATCACCATTTCTGTAATTTGATTTCCATGTTTATGTTAAACTTCTCTGACCTGCTCACACAAGAGAACTATTGATTTTCATAAAGTTTTGGATTTTCTTGCATCTTGCTAGCTCCCAAAACTGCCTGTCTGTTCCGTAATTTGTTGGCAATTTTCCTGTGACTGTTGATTCTGTTCCGTTCATGATTTTCGTTGTTATGCTTGTCCACCATGTGCTGCAGCCATGTGGGGCTCGTTTGTGATATGTTGTACCCACTTTCTTCTTGCTTTTCCTCTCTGTCGTCTACCGGTACCAGCCCACCTTAATATTGTATAGACTGTCATAGTTTTATATGCCTACAGATTTTATTTCCTTATTTTTATGTTCTTTACAAACACGTTCTCTAAGATATTTTTTTCGCAAAAGGAGTGTGTCCTATTACATACCAATGATACTTTTCTAATGATAGTTTACTTGTTTCTATGTACTATTCACAGAAGGGAAGAAAACTGACAGAACGACCAGAATGAAGAAATGTACATTAGTAACGAATATATGAAAAATAGAAACAAAGAACAGATTGAAGCGAAGACGAAAAATTATATTTCAAAAATGAGAATCGGAAAGAGCAAAGGGAATAATGAGAAACAGTGACTATTGATTGTGATCTCTCTTTGGTTACCCTAACCCAGAGCGGCATAGTAAGGACAATCTGTGTGCTCTTCAATTGGCTAAATTATCCAGAATATTTCAAATGTTCAGAGTCCATGGTGAAAGAAAAATACTTCTCAAAACTCAGAGTATTTCTGTTATTGAGTTGGTCTGAGGTTTTCTGGCACTTTTTAATTAAAGATAAGAATATGGGCGCGGGGGGGGGGGGGATAATTAATTCTTTTCAAACTGATTTGGTTCGGGTTTTCATTCTTCCTTCCTTCCTTCTGTTCGTCGATTTTTTCAACACAAAAACGACTCGTTGTCGTTAAAGTATCGCTGATAACGGTAACAAGCATCTTCCCGTGTAGCTCATATGAATCTTTGATGTCATCTCTTCTCTCAAAAGAACATAAAATTATATCAAATTGTGACAATATTTTGAGGTGAAATATCAATGATGCAAAAATCAACAGACAGTTCAAAGTTGTTGGTTTTTGCTAAATTAACAATAAAGTGGATTTCTTTGAAAGTTCTGACATGTAAACTTGTGTATGGAAATCATCGTCAAGAACAAGGCCTGTTGACGAAGGTGATCATGTCTCTCCACAACTCTCGATCTCGACAATTATTTATCATTTATGTTGTTGACCTTCTGTCAATCCATTCTCTTAAGCTCTCTGATATCTTTTCTTTTCTTCCCTCCATCTCTTTGAAATCTAAAATTGTGGCGACCCATGATTACACAAAGTGTTACGACGGTGGTTTTCTGTTGCCTTCCGTCGGTTTGTTTACGGTCAATCCGCTAGCCTTTGGCTAAAAAGTCTCACCCACAAGGCAGTGGGGTTGTTTTATTTTAGAGTACCCTCCCTTAGCCATTTTCTCCCCAGAGCATACCTGCAAGGTAGCCTTGTAAACAAAGCACATATTATTGCTACTCTTCAAACAAGTATAATTCATCGATCATTTCCAGTAATTTTTGTTGTTGGAGACGGTTATAGAATGTCTGACTGAGATATACCATAGTCAAAAATACAGATCAAGAGCATAATCCATATATTAAATATGATATATATTGCAATTCTAAATGAATGGAACAACTTCCACTTGTATACGTTCTACAAAGAGACAATCTCTTGTAGAAACACGCGTGGGGCATCAAAGAAGAGGACAACTCTCAAACATAACTTATTTTACATACACGAACAAAACATTCATTGCCCAAGCTGCGTGTCACGTGACATATGTCTATGGGGTGGTCAATTTCTGACTACGCAAGGACCATCATGTGAACATCTATGAACCGAACATAATAATGAATGTGCTGGTAAACTTTGAGAGTTTCCCTCTAGCTACACATGGTTGTTCAATTGATTTATGTTAACTCTGTACATGAGATCTGATATCTGAGGGAATGGGTGGACTATAGGTAAGACAACGGCCGCTGAAAAAGATAAGCCCCGATTTTGAATCCCTCAACGAGTGGTGGAATTTCTCTCTTCGAAAACGTGGTTTCTTCGTGGCTTTACATTCCCCTGGTTCGTGGTTTCTTCGTGGCTTTACCTTCCCCTGGTCCGTGGTTTCTTCGTGGCTTTACTGTCCCCAGGTCCGTGGTTTCTTAGTTGCTTTACTTTCCGCTGGTCCGTGGTTTCTTCGTGGCTTTACCTTCCCCTGATTCGTGGTTTCTTCGTGGCTTTACCTTCCACTTATTCGTGGTTTCTTCGTGGCTTTACCTTCCCCTGATTCGTGGTTCTTTGTAGCTTTACCTTCCACTTATTCGTGGTTTCTTTGTGGCTTTACCTTCCCCTGATTCGTGGTTTCTTTGTGGCTTTACCTTCCCCTGATTCGTGGTTTCTTTGTAGCTTTACCTTCCCCTGATTCGTGGTTTCTTTGTGGCTTTACCTTCCCTGATTCGTGGTTTCTTTGTGGCTTTACCTTCCCTGATTCGTGGTTTCTTTGTAGCTTTACCTTCCCCTGATTCGTGGTTTCTTTGTAGCTTTACCTTCCACTTATTCGTGGTTTCTTCGTGGCTTTACCTTCCCCTGATTCGTGGTTTCTTTGTAGCTTTACCTTCCCCTGATCGTGGTTTCTTTGTAGCTTTACCTTCCCCTGATTCGTGGTTTCTTTGTGGCTTTACCTTCCCCTGATTCGTGGTTTCTTTGTGGCTTTACCTTCCCCTGATTCGTGGTGTCTTTGTAGCTTTACCTTCCACTTATTCGTGGTTTCTTTGTGGCTTACCTTCCCCTGATTCGTGGTTTCTTTGTAGCTTTACCTTCCACTTATTCGTGGTTTCTTTGTGGCTTTACCTTCCCCTGATTCGTGGTTTCTTTGTAGCTTTACCTTCCACTTATTCGTGTTTCTTCGTGGCTTTACCTTCCCTGATTCGTGGTTTCTTTGTAGCTTTACCTTCCCCTGATTCGTGGTTTCTTTGTAGCTTTACCTTCCACTTATTCGTGGTTTTTTCGTGGCTTTACCTTCCCCTGATTCGTGGTTTCTTTGTAGCTTTACCTTCCACTTATTGTGGTTTCTTGTGGCTTTACCTTCCCCTGATTCGTGGTTTCTTTGTGGCTTTACTTCCCCTGATTCGTGGTTTCTTTGTGGCTTACCTTCCCCTGATTCGTGGTTTCTTTGTGGCTTTACCTTTCCCTGATTCGTGGTTTCTTTGTAGCTTTACCTTCCCCTGATTCGTGGTTTCTTTGTGGCTTTACCTTCCCCTGATTCGTGGTTTCTTTGTGGCTTTACCTTCCCCTGATTCGTGGTTTCTTCGTGGCTTTATCTTCCCCTGGTCCGTGGTGTCTTCGTGGCTTTATCTTCCCCTGATTCGTGGTTTCTTTGTGGCTTTACCTTCCCCTGATTCGTGGTTTCTTTGGGCTTTACCTTCCCCTGATTCGTGGTTTCTTTGTAGCTTTACCTTCCCCTGATTCGTGGTTTCTTTGTGGCTTTACCTTCCCCTGATTCGTGGTTTCTTTGTAGCTTTACCTTCCCCTGATTCGTGTTTCTTTGTGCTTTACCTTCCCCTGATTCGTGGTTTCTTTGTGGCTTTATCTTCCCCTGATTCGTGTTTCTTTGTAGCTTTACCTTCCCCTGATTCGTGGTTTCTGTGTGGCTTTACCTTCCCCTGATTCGTGGTTTCTTTGTAGCTTTACCTTCCCCTGATTCGTGGTTTCTGTGTGGCTTTACCTTCCCTGATTCGTGGTTTCTGTGTGGCTTTACCTTCCCCTGATTCGTGGTTTCTTTGTAGCTTTACCTTCCCCTGGTCCGTGGTGTCTTCGTGGCTTTATCTTCCCCGCTCTCAGGGTAGTGAGGTCTGATGTATAGCTCTCTCGGATAAGAGTGAAAAACAGCAGGTCCTTCGTGCACTCTGCACACGTTAAAGATCCTTTAGCAGTTAAAATTTGAAAAGAGCGGGCCATAATGCCAGCTACTAGAAAATAGTTGTCAGGCAATAAAGTCTACCCAAGCGGTAGAAGAATATATCAGGCCGAAAGGTGCAATTATCGCTGCTTGCCATCATCTAGCGCCACGACATACCCACGTTCCCATGACGTGAGAACCACGATATACCCACGTTCCCATGACGTGAGAACCACGATATACCCACGTTCCCAAGACGTGAGAACCACGATATACCCACGTTCCCATGACGTGTGAACCACGATATACCCACGTTCCCATGACGTGAGAACCACGATATACCCACGTTCCCATGACGTGAGAACCACGATATACCCACGTTCCCATGACGTGAGAACCACGACATACCCACGTTCCCATGACGTGTGAACCTCGATATACCCACGTTCCCATGACGTGTGAACCACAATATACCCACGTTCCCATGACGTGTGAACCACGACATACCCACGTTCCCATGATGTGTGAACCACGACATACCTACGTCCCATGACGTGTGTACCACGACATACCCACGTTCCCATGACGTGTGAACCACGACATACCCACGTTCCCATGACGTGTGAACCACGACATACCCACGTTCCCATGACGTGTGAACGCAGAAGTAGAAGAGGAAGGCAACTTAGATCGTCGAAGAATTATAATGTGATCGGAAGGAATTCTTGGAGACCCTCGCCGGTGCTGTGATGGTTCTCCTTTCTGGTCCACCTTTCTGTGTGGCCTGTTAAGAGATAGGCTCGACCGGTGCTGTCCGAGCAGAACGATGATGGTCTGTAAATTCACGAACTACAAGGTGTCCCTAAAGTCTGGCCACACAGACAAAAACACACACAGAGATTGGCTGAATGACAAATTCTCTAACTGCTTTGGAAGACGTTGTCATGTGGAGTGGTCTCCTCATTCACCTGACCTTTGCTCCCATGATTTCTGTTTCTGGGTTTGCTAAAGGAGAAGGTGAGATCAATGACAATCACTCGATGTGACACACTTGATTGAACGCATCAAGAGTGAATTTGCTACAATTGACGATACTGTTAATTTCTGACATCGAGTTCAGGTGAAGTTTACAAAGTGGATCAACCTCTGTAATCATCATCATCAAGTACCGGACCTGCTGACGTAGGTGATCATGTCTCTCCACAACTTTCGATCTTGACAGTTATTTATCATTTCTGTTGTTGACCTTCTGCCAAGCCATTCTCTTAAGTTGTATGTTATTTTTTTCTCTTTGCTTCCCTCTATTTCCCCATCCCTTAAATTTTCCCATTTGTTGTTACAATATATTCCAGTTGTTCTCTTCTCATTACATGGCCAAAAAATGATGGTTGTTTCTTCCTAATATTGGAAATTAGCTCTTTTTTTGTTTGACCTCTTTCAGAACATTTTCATTACTCTTCTTAGCTGCCCATGGTATTCTCAACATTCTTCTGTAAAACCACATTTCTACAGACTCCAGTGATTTCCTTGTCTGTTTGTCCCTTACAGACAGTACCTCAACGTTTCCTGTCGCCTATCAGCCATATGACCGGAAAACTTAGTTATTATGCTTGCCGTAATGCTATATGTGAGAGACTGACAGACAGACCATAAACAAACCGACAGAAGGCAACAGAAAACCACCGACGTTATTTCCATGTACAATCATGAATCGTCACAATAATAGGAATCTCGACAAGAACGTTAAGGGGGATTCCAATAGAAAACCCTCGTTCAGTAGGGGACATCATGTGCTACAGGTGATACCCAATCGTCATCAAGCTACTGTAAACAAAATAAAGAAAACAACTCAGCCTTAATAGGAAAAAGACAGAAGTAATGGTAACAACGAAGAAAAAGACATCACCTCAGTGCAAAATAAAGGAGCCAATGGTGGGGTGTGCTAAACACTCCAAGGTATGGTGACAGCTTTACAAATAAAGAACACAACACAATACTGACGTTTCGGCCTGTGGCCTTCTTCAGAATACATGGACAACGACAACAAGCGGTGAAGCACAATTACTACATGTTAGATGATAAAGTGGAGGGCGAGGAAAGTAGGATGCAAAAATAAGAAAAGAGAGAAATGAATTTTACATGATGAGAGGTATGATGGGCGTCAAAATATATAAAATAGAAAAAGAGAGAGAAAAATGTATAATAAATTGTACTTAGCTGAGCTCAGAGCAGGGAGCAGGAAAACTGTAATCCGTGCTGAAACCAGTCGGAATGACTAAATGACTAAAAGCGCAGAGAACGTGTATAGAAAGCAACACGTGACAAAGACAGGTCAGTAAAGAGGGCAAAAAGGATCAAATTTCGGGAAAACCAAAAAGGGGGGGGGGGAAAGGGGGCATAGACGAGGATACTCCTGGGACACAACAAGCAATACATATAAATCACTCAACAATGGAAGTGAGAGATCACGCGAGAGGTTAAGAGAAAGAAATAGAATGACACGACAAAGTAGTAAACTAGGCAGTGGGTGAGAGAGATGGACTCTACAGAATGGATGGCCTCGAACTGAACGAGTTGAGAGGTAGGTCAACGAAAGGAAGGATTGGATACTGGAGGAAGAGATACGGTGAGGAAGAATAATAAAGCCGGTATAATGAGAAGGGCGATAGAGGGGTGGTCCGGAGGAAGTTAGTCTATCGGGAGGTAGGGAAGTATTGGAGGAGGAGGTATGGAGAGGAGGGATAAGAAGCAGGTATGTGAAAACTGGATAGGGGGAGAGGCGGTAGGTCAGAAGTGAATGGAAAAAGAGAAAGTCTGGAAGAAGTGGAGCAATAGGGGATGGTGTGCAAGAGGTATGAACCATAGGAGGTAAAGAAGTAGGGAAATGATAGAACAAAGGGGGGAATGAAAGTGGGCATCAGGATAAGGGGGATACTGGAATAGTAGGTATAGATGAGTAGTGACTACAAGTTAATAGAGAGGAGAGGGGTGAGCTAGGAGTAGATCAGCAGAGGGGTGGTAGGAAGGACGAGGGACAATAGAGGTGGGCAGAGAGATCGTACGTACAGTCCAGGTGGAGAGGTGATATAGTGATAAAGAGGTAAAGGACATGAAGATAGTCAGAAGAGAAAAAGGTGTAGGGAGAGGGGGGGGGTTTAGGAGGAAGAAGGCAAGATGGGGGTTACTCAAAGAGGATATGAAAAGCAGGGATGGACGAGGAGTAGAGGACCCAAGAAGAGAAATAGGAAGAGAGGTCCATAGGTAGGAGGATGGAGTCGGAGGCAGGAGGGTCCTCAGAGGGACAGGGATACATTGATGCCACGAGGGGTGAGGCAGCCCCAACGAGCGATCAGACGGTGCTCAAGAGTGAGCCGACTGTGGTGATCAGAGGAGCATGATACTAGGCCAGTTACCAAGACATCAGTCTTACCTCGATGGCCCCTCGAGTTAAAGTGGGCTGCTACAGGAGTGTCCGCTTCTTGGGTGATGTCATTCAAGTGTTCACGGCACCTATCGCCGATTCTGCGACCAGACTGACCGATGTAGGTCAACTTGCATCGCTTACAGATGATGGCATAAATGATGTTCCGCGATGTGCAAGTGAATCCCTCTCTGATCTCGAAAGGACCATTAGGGAAGAGGACAGTGTCGGTCTGGAGAACGTGGTCACAAGTTTTACATACTCTCCGGTTGCAGCGGATAGTGCCTCGATGGCTGAAGTGGTCAGCAGGAAGACGGCCCCTGACAAGAAAGTCTCGGAGGTTCCGGTCACGTCTAAAGGCCACTAGTGGTGGGTCAGGGAAGAGCAGACGAGTAGTAGGGTCAGATCGAAGAATAGGGAGGTAGCGGTGGATGGTCCTAATAGCGGCGTAGTGGTGAGGGTGATGGGTGAGAGCGAGCACTACTCTATCAGAGGGGGGATGAGTAGAGGGGGTAAGAGCAGACTGACGTGAAGTGTGGAGAACTCGACGCAGGGCAGGGAGGAGAGCTGATTCAGGATAGAGACGTCGGCGGAAGAAATCAAGCATAAGGTGGGCATTGTGAAGGAAATCTTCGTCGTCTTGGCAAAGGCGACGAAGTCTGAGAAGCTGGGAATAGGGAAGAGAGTTCTTGCAGGATGTAGGATGAGAGGAGTCGTAGCGGAGGAAACTATGGGAGTCAGTGGCCTTGTAGAAGACCGAGGTGAGAAGATGAGAGGTGCCCAAGGAGACTAGGATGTCCAGGAAAGATACGGAGGAGGTGGAGATGTGGAAGGTGATGTGGATAGAGGGGTGGAAATGTCCGACATATTCGATGAAACGGGAGATCTCATCTTCTGGAAGGTCAGACAGACCAATGCAGTCATCAATGTACCTACGATACATGAGGGGAAGAGGGCCCTGGTAGGTATGGATGATTTGGTGCTCAAGGTAACCCATGAAGAGACAAGCATAGCTAGGGCCCATTTTAGTGCCCATCGCCACACCGCTAAATAAAGACAAGTGGAACAATATTAAAACAGGTAAATGAATTTAAATTTTTGGGAACTTTGTTAACCTCAGACGGAAGATGTACAAAAGAGGTGAGATGCAGAATGGCTCAGGCAAAAGCAGCTTTCCAAAAAATGAGGAAAATACTATACAATCCATTTTTGACAATAGAAACAAGGTAAAGAGTTCATAAATGTTATGTAGAGCCAGTCTTAATATATGGATGTGAATCATGAACAATATGACAACAGATAAGAAAATCACTGGAATCTGTACAAATGTGGTTTTACAAAAGAATGTTGAGAAACCATGGACAGCTAAGAAGAGTAATGAAAATGTTCTGAAAGAGGCCAAAGCAAAAAGAAAGCTAATTTCCAATATTAGGAAGAAATAATCATCATTTTTTGGCCATGTAATGAGAAGAGAACAGCTGGAATATTTGTAACAACTGGGAAAATTAAGGGACGAAGAGATAGAGGGAAGCAAAAAGAAAAGATAGCAGACAGCCTAATTCTATCCGTACGTTTCAACGCACCATGCGCCATGCCGATTACTGTCATGTGCCTTTAGCACACCGAGTCACTCTCACTTTGATTAGTGTAAACTGTCATGTACCTTTAGCCGCACACCGAGTCACTCTCACTTTGATTAGTGTAAACTGTCATGTACCTTTAGCCGCACACCGAGTCACTCTCACTTTGATTAGTGTAACTGCCATCAAACCATGTTCTTGTTATATGCCTTGTATCATCTTGGTATTGGTGAAATCTAATTCCTTGTTTAATTATCTAAAAATGCATATATAATATGTTCAGTGTTAGATAAATATAAACATGTAGATTAATATTTTTAACAATTTAAATTTTTGTCTCTGAAATCTCTACCGCTAAACTGTTAAAAACCTTCCGCACTGAAAGAGTTCAGAGAATGGCGTGGCAGAAGGTCAACAACATAAATGATAAATAACTGTCGAGATTGAAAGTAGTGGAGAGACATGATCACCTACGCCAGCAGGCTTGGTACTTAATGATGATGATGAATGCTTTATGTCTGTTTTATTCCTTAGTTATTATGCTATTCGTAATGTTTTATTTACAAGCAGAATAGCTAAAGCAGCAATGTATTTCAGAAGTCTTGAAAAGTTGTGGAAATCAAAACTCATCTGCATAAACACAAAACTTAGACTATTCAAATCAAACGTACTATCAACCCTTACGTATGCGTGTGGAAGCTGGAAAACAATAAGAGACATAGAAACAAAATTGAACGCATTCAAAAACAGATGTTTAAGGAAAATACTTGGTTAGGCATGGAACGAATTCAAAACAAACGAGGAAATTAGAGAAATCGCCAATCCACCACTAATATCTTCAGTAATCAAGAAAATACGATGGTCATATGTTGGTCATGTGATGAGAGGAGATAATAATCAATTAACAAAGCAAGCCTCATGTGGGCAAACAACTGAGAAGAACATTGATCAGAGAGGCAAAGGCAGCAAGAATCGGCTCCCTCAATGAGATAAGTTACTTGCACAGAACAGAGACAAATGGTGAGATTTAATAAAATATCTTTAGAAGAATTGACAACTGCTAGAATAAAAATTTAGATGAGAGAAGGAGTATCTGGGTCTACGTCCTATGGGCCGGCTACGGCTCGAAAGGTCAATCGATAGATAGAATGTTTTATATTCCTTAGTCTATATGCTAGTCGTACTGCTTTATGTTTTTCACCGGTGTCGCCTGCCTCTCTAAGATTTACCTGCAAGGATCCATGTGCTCGCTCATTACACTTCTTCATAAACCTCAATACACTTCCGCCCTTCCCGAATGATCCCGTTATTATTGATCGCTCAATGCCACTAAGAAGTTCAATGTAACAAGAATATATAGGTTTTTTCTTTCTTTTTTCCTTCATTAGCTTCCGTAACAATTTATGATGTTTACAAATTAAGTTCTAGATTAACATGTGCACAATCGGTGCAGGTAATTTGTTCAAAGCAAGTGTCCAAATTATATTAATCAGCGAATGGTCTTCACACTTTATAACCATTCACGTACTCGTGTTCACAGGAAAGCAAGTTACTTGTTTCTTACATTTCAAAATAGATTCCATGGATCTAACCTTTCACAAATAAACATTTTTAGCATTTTCCACTCTCCTTCTATAACAATATAAATAAATATCAACATTTGAGAATCTACATCTTACCGTTAACCTTTTACCAAATCGGTTTTCAATTTTCTAAAATGGAACTCTGTCACGGTACTCTCCTAATCTGTAATCTATACTGTGGTAGCCCGTTTTGTCTAAATATTAGGAAAAAGCTCAAACGTATAATTGTAAAATACAATTTCACTGTTCAATTTGTTACTGGTAATAATGCACTAACACAATCTTGAAAACGACAGCGAGAAATGAGAATATAGAATAGTTGTGGAGAAGAAACTCCCTCTGGCTAAACGTGGAAATGTCTGGAGCGAATGTACCACTTCCGGTAAGATGGCGTCTATAGTTTAAAAACACAATGTAGGTATATATATATATATATATTGGTAGCAACATTTATATGTGAGATAATTTGACAAGATTATATATTCCGACACAGTTCAATCAGACAGTTTGACATAATTTTATATTCAGACACAGTTCAATCAGACAGTTTGACATGATTCTTCTATATTCAGACACAGTTCAATCAGACAATTTGACATGATTCTTCTATATTCCGACACAGTTCAATCAGACAATTTGACATGATTCTTCTATATTCAGACACAGTTCAGTCACACAGTTTGACATGATTCTTCTATATTCAGACACAGTTCAATCAGACAGTTTGACAGGATTCTTTTATATTCCGACACAGTTCAATCACACAGTTTGACAGGATTCTTCTATATTCAGACACAGTTCAATCAGACAGTTTGACAGGATTCTTCTATATTCAGACACAGTTCAATCACACAGTTTGACAGGATTCTTCTATATTCAGACACAGTTCAATCAGACAGTTTGACAGGATTCTTCTATATTCAGACACAGTTCAATCAGACATTTTGATCAAATTCTATATTCCGACACAGTTCAATCAGACTGTTTGACATAATTTTATGTTCAGACACAGTTCAATCAGACAGTTTGACAAGTTTTTATATTCCGGCACAGTTCAATCAGACATTTTGATCAAATTCTATATTCAGACACAGTTTAATCAGACAGTTTGACAAGTTTCTATATTCAGACACAGTTCAATCAGACAGTTTGACAAGTTTCTATATTCAGACACAGTTTAATCAGACAGTTTGACAAGTTTCTATATTCAGACACAGTTTAATCAGACAGTTTGACAAGTTTCTATGTTCAGGACACAGTTTAATCAGACAGTTTGACAAGTTTCTATATTCAGACACAGTTTAATCAGACAGTTTGACAAGTTTCTATATTCAGACGGGAGCAGCGATAGCTCAGTGATTTGTTGATGTGGACTACTCATTTTTGGTTTCGATCCTGATCGATGGCTTCCAGGTTCACCCAGCCTTAGATGTGTACCGGATCTTCTTTTCTTTTTGTCTTTCTTTGGTGAAAGAAAGCGCCACGAGCGTGACACTGATCACATTATCTCAGAATCACGTGCTAGAGGTCCATATACAAAATATAATGGGCACTAACCCAATATTCCCTGTTCGCTTCGTGGCCTGACGGGGCCATTTTTTCCCCCTCTCTCCATATTTCAGACACTTATCATTGACGCAGTCTTGCATGTTTCTATAAACAAGAGGCAATAGAGACCCTCTAGTTTTGAATTCATTCCATGATGTATGAAATATTCTCTAACATTAAATATATTGACATTTTTTTAATTCAGACATATATACTCTCTTAGATGAATAAACCAGTCATAGACAATTAAAGAACAAATGAAAAGACCATTTGAGACAACAGAGGCATGATTTTACACAACAATGTTTGAACATTATGGACTGTTGACATGAAAAACAAATAGCAATGGAGAGAGAATTTTAAAGAGGATTAGGCTTTTTTCTGTTATAGGAAGAGGAGTTTCTTTAATTTAAAAAATATAATAACAGCAAACAAGATAGAAGAAGTACTAAACGATTGAGCAATATGACAGAGAGAAAAGATCAACAGTAGAACTTTCAAGGAAAACGGAGAACGACGTGGTTGCCGGGTTAAAGATGAGACCAAGTGACCTAAGTTGTGGCCTAATTGAGTAGTCGTCTGTTGGGGCACAGAAAGTACTCACAAATAGAAATTTATAACAAAATAGAACTGATAGGAATCACCGTATACAGAATAGAGAGACAAGACAGTCCGCACCTTTCACGGCTCTTTGTTTTCATCTAAAAGTGATATTTCAGTTATAATCTTGGAAATTTGACAGCATTTATGGATAAAGATGTCTATATAGCACACTCCTCTCATTCTTAAAGTTGATATTTTATGACAGTGGTTTTATTTTGTAACACCACACACAAAACGTCAAAAAAGTTTTTAGCAAAAGTTCATATTTATGCAGCAATGATAATTTATAGACGTTTGTACTCATAATACAAAGATTGGCAAATTTTTTCATTTGTTTGAGGGGTATGCAATATTACATTTTTTAATCACAAAAGTTATGTTTTAATTTTAATATACAGTTTCTTCTAATCACTTTAAATATATATTAGAAAACATATATGTGTTTTATACTGAAATGGATTTGAAGTCAACGGTCACAACATAAACAATTTGCTATATGCGGATGACACAGTCTTAGTAACAGAGACGGAGAACGAACTACAAGAAATGATAGACATAATAGTAAAAGAAAGCAACAAGGAAGGTCTCAGTCTCATTGGTAAGAAACAGAAGTAATGTTCATATCGAAGAAACAATTATCACCATCTTGCAGCATAAAAATAAACAGGACAAATCTGAAACAAGGGCAATGTACCAAATACTTGGGCACAATAATAACATCAGAAGGAATATACACCAAAAAAATAAAAAGCAGAATAGCTCAGGCGAAAATAGCATTTCAATAAATAAAAAGCGTCTTACGCAACGAGTCTATGTCAAAAGAAGTGAGAAATTTCCATTCTGACCAATGGAGGCGAATCATGGACAGAAGATAAACAAATAAAAGGCGATTAGAGGCCACAGAGATGGGATTTCTCAGAAGTATGTCGAAAGTTTTCTGGACAGCTAAAAAGACAAATGAGGACATTTTAAAAGTGGGGCAACAACAAAAGGCAGCTCCTAAAATGCATCAAAAAGAAACAATCAACATTCTTCGGGCACATCATGAGAAAAGGAAAGTAGCTATACTTGGTTACAACTGGCAAAATAGAGGGAAAGAGAGATCGCGGACGACAAAGAGAGAAGATACAACATAGCTTGGTGTGATGGCATGGAAAACTGTCAACAACATAATTGATATGATGAACTGTGGATAGAAAAGGGAGCCGCGATAGCTCAGTGGATAGTGAACTGGACTACATAGGACAAAAGGTTGGTTCGATCCAGATCGACGGCTCCGAGTTCACCCTGCCTTAAATGGGTACCAGATTTTTTCTGGGAAAGTAAAGCGGCACGGGCGTAATACCAACAACATTACCCCAAAAATAATGTGCCGAAGGTCTGTAGAAATTACGGTCACTAACACCATATTGCCTATACGCCACTTGGCGTGACATGTCACTAACACCATATTGCCTATACGCCACTTGGCGTGACATGTCAATAACACCATATTGCCTATACGTCACTTGGCGTGACATGTCACTAACACCATATTGCCTATACGCCACTTGGCGTGACATGTCACTAACACCATATTGCCTATACGCCACTTGGCGTGACATGTCACTAACACCATATTGCCTATACGCCACTTGGCGTGACATGTCACTAACACCATATTGCTATACGTCACTTGGCGTGACATGTCACTAACACCATATTGCCTATACGCCACTTGGCGTGACATGTCACTAACACCATATTGCCTATACGTCACTTGGCGTGACATGTCACTAACACCATATTGCCTATACGCCACTTGGCGTGACATGTCACTAACACCATATTGCCTATACGCCACTTGGCGTGACATGTCACTAACACCATATTGCCTATACGCCACTTGGCGTGACATGTCACTAACACCATATTGCCTATACGCCACTTGGCGTGACATGTCACTAACACCATATTGCCTATACGTCACTTGGCGTGACATGTCACTAACACCATATTGCCTATACGTCACTTGGCGTGACATGTCACTAACACCATAATGCCTATACGTCACTTGGCGTGACATGTCACTAACACCATAATGTCTATACGTCACTTGGCGTGACATGTCACTAACACCATATTGCCTATACGTCACTTGGCGTGACATGTCCCTAACACCATAATGCCTATACGTCACTTGGCGTGACATGTCACTAACACCATATTGCCTATACGCCACTTGGCGTGACATGTCACTAACACCATATTGCCTATACGTCACTTGGCGTGACATGTCACTAACACCATATTGCCTATACGCCACTTGGCGTGACATGTCACTAACACCATATTGCCTATACGCCACTTGGCGTGACATGTCACTAACACCATATTGCCTATACGTCACTTGGCGTGACATGTCACTAACACCATATTGCCTATACGTCACTTGGCGTGACATGTCACTAACACCATATTGCCTATACGCCACATGGCGTGACATGTCTCTAACACCATATTGCCTATACGTCACTTGGCGTGACATGTCACTAACACCATATTGCCTATACGTCACTTGGCTTGACGGAACTCTTTACTTTTTTTTTTTGACGGTGGATAGAGAATTGGTGGAAAGACATGATCGCCTACACCAACCTGTATGGCACATGATGATGATAATTTTATCCTCACAGAAAGTCACAAATGAGAAAAAAAAACTAAAACATCAGTGAAAAACAACTTTGCATTTTGCACAGTGGTACCTGATGATGATTAATAAAAACTTAAAAATAACACGATCTGAAGTTGTCGTTTATGGAACGTGTGCGCCATAATTACCTCTAACCGTGTTGTAGTATTTTGTGAAGATAATGCAGGTAATAAGACTAATTCAACGATGTACGCCAGGAATATTAACGTAATGCGCACGTTGATGATAGGCAAGAAGTCACGATAAACCAACACAAGCTTGAGCGATCAATGAAGTTTCGTGCAACAGCCCACGAGTTTATCTAACATGTCGAGTGCAACATTTCGACCTCGAGTGTTGTCATCTTGAAATGTCAGGCGGTGCACGGGGACAAATTAATGTGCATCAGGTTGTGCACATGTCTTATAGCTCGCAACTAGTATCACAGTTGTGGTAGAACAGACACACAGCTAGGAACACGCTTCAATCCAGTATGGAAGTTCATTCTGCAAATTATGATGATTACATGTCAACAACAGAGAGAGACCCCCATTATAAACGAAAATTGAATCGATGCTTCTGACTGTTCACAATTATTGTGCCAAGAAAAAGATGTCATCAGTATTGTTCGGAAGGGCTTTCGTTGCACTATAAAACATATGGAAATGCAAAGAAATTAGGTTAAATACAAAAATAAAAATGTTCAAATCCAATGTTAAATCAGTCCTATTATATGGCTGTGAAACGTGGAGAGCAACAAAAATGACAATCACAAACATATAGACTTTCATTGATGGATGCTTGCGCAGAATAAAAGGATGGAAATGGCAGGACAAAATCACTAACGCGGAATTATAGAAAACCTGTCAAATATAGGTGCCAGGCCTACAAATTAATGGAAAGATAATCAATAACCTAAGATATGCTGATGATACTGTACTACTAGCAGAAAATCCTAAAGATCTACAACAATTACTTAATGAAACAAACATGACAAGCAAAAAATATGGACTAGATATGAATATCAAAAAGACTAAAACTATGATCATAAACAAAGAAAATACTCAAAACAATCGGATATCAAATTGAAGGAATAGACCTGGAGACAGTTCAGAACTACAACTACATTGGACGTACTATAACCAGTGATGGAAATGTACAACTGAAATAAACAAAAAAAATAGGAATGGCAAAAAGTAATTTTAATGTCATGAAGAACATACTAACATCAAAACAAATAACACCAGGGCTAAAACTAAGAATAGCAAAATATTACATCTTCTCAATATTCCTATGTGGTGCAGAAACATGGACATTAGACAAGAAAACAGAACAGAGAATTGGAGCCTTTGAAATGTGGATATATAGAAAGAATATGTAGAATTGGATGGAAGGAAAAGAAAACAAACGATGAAGTCTTAAAGCAACTAAAATGAAAAGAGAACTACTAAGCACAATTCAAACAAGACAAATGCGATTCTTGGGCCATGTTAAAAGACACAACAGCCTACTAAAAGTAATCCTGGAGGGGAAAATACAAGGTAAAAGAGGCAGAGGAAGATAAAGACTAACATGGACGAGTAACATCAAAAGATGGACAAACCAGCCTATGACAACCTGCACCATCAAAGCAAGAGACAGAGCAGAATGGCGCTCCATAGTAGCCAACCTTCAATGCGAAGATGGCACTCGATGATGATGATGACCTGTCAAATACCAAATGACAAAGAGATACAACGAAGAAGATGCCGCTGGATAGAACACACACTGCGGAAGCCAACTGAGAGTATTACACGACAGACACTTTTTTGGAATCTCCAAAGGAAGAGACAAAGAGGACGACAAAAATATTCTTGGAGAAGACAGGTGGAAACAGAGATGATGGAGAAGAGATGGAAGGATGTTAAAAGAATGGCAAGATACAGAACGGTTTGGGAATTGTTTGCTGAGGACCTATGCTCCACAGGGAGTTGAAAGGTAGAACACTTTTTCCGTATTTTTTTTTTCCAGTATGCAATTAAAGACATTACTGGACACGACTTCTGGTCTAAAGATAGCGAGCGGCTGTTTGTTTCTCTGCAACAGTTTATAATAATAATTTTTTTAAGGACGGATAACACCATCTCTCGCATGTTGATGCCTGAGCCATTGCGTAAACTTTAAATCCTTTTGTTTCACAGCCTTCGATCATGTTACGGAATTCCAGAATTTGAACTAAAACAACTTCTATATATTTCCGTGTTGACTATGCTTTCACTGTTCTAACTCTTGGACATACACAAATAGAAGGACTAGGAAGGGCACAGAATTAGGCTATGCTCGTCGTTCTTGGATGCACAAATAACACATCGCGCTAGGTGTTACCTTCCTTGATTTTCCCACCTCGTAAAATAGGAAAAAACTTTGTCAAGAATGTGCCTACTTTCAAATCAGGGAGGCACGGCACTGTGAGATCAGGAGTCAGCGCTGGCACACCACATGCACGGCACTGTGAGATAAGGAGTCAGAGCTGACACACAACATGCGCGGCACTGTAAGATAAGGAGTAGAGCTGACACACCACATGCACGGCACTGTGAGATAAGAAGTCAAAGCTGACACACCACATGCACGGCACTGTGAGATAAGGAGTCAAAGCTGACACACCTCATGCACGGCGCTGTGAGATAAGGATTCAAGCTGACACACCACAGGCACGGCACTGTGAGATAAGGAGTCAAAGCTGACACACCACAGGCACGGCACTGTGAAATAAGGAGTCAAAGCTGACACACCACAGGCACGGCACTGTGAGACTAGGAGTCAAAGCTGACACACCACATGCACGGCACTGTGAAATAAGGAGTCAAAGCTGACACACCACATGCACGGCACTGTGAAATAAGGAGTCAAAGCTGACACACCACATGCACGGCACTGTGAGACTAGGAGTCAAACTGACACACCACAGGCACGGCACTGTGAGATAAGGAGTCAAAGCTGACACACCACATGCACGGCACTGTGAGATAAGGATTCAGAGCTGTCACAACACATGCACGGCACTGTGAATAAGGAGTCAGAGCTGACACACAACATCAACGGCACTGTGAGATTAGAGGTCAGCGCTGACAAACGACATGCACGGCACCGTGAGATCAGAAGTCAATAAGTTATCAGGTTAAAGAGAGGGAAACCTTCGACCAATTAGATTAAAGAGAGGGAAAACTTAGATCAACCAGGTTAAAGAGAGGGAAAACTTAGACCAATCAGTTTAAAGAGAGGGAAATCTTCGACCAATCAGGTTAAAGAGAGGGAAATCTTCGACCAATCAGGTTAAAGAGAGGGAAATCTTCGACCAATCAGGTTAAAGAGACGGAAAACTTAGATCAATTAGGTTAAAGAGAGAGAGAGAGAACTTAGACCAATCAGTTTTAAAGAGAGGGAAATCTTCGACCAATCAGTTTAAAGAGAGGGAAATCTTCGACCAATCAGGTTAAAGAGAGGGAAACTTAGACCAATCAGGTTAAAGAGAGGGAAACCTTCGCCCAATCAGGTTAAAGAGAGGGAAACCTTCGACCAATCAGGTTAAAGAGAGGGAAACCTTCGACCAATCAGGTTAAAGAGAGGGAAAACTTAGACAAATCAGGTTAAAGAGAGGGAAACTTTTGACCAATCAGGTTAAAGAGAGGGAAACCTTCGATCAATCAGGTTAAAGAGAGGGAAGCAGACCAATCAGGTTAAAGAGAGGGAAACCTTAGACCAATCAGGTTAAAAAGAGGGAAACCTTCGACCAATCAGGTTAAAGAGAGGGAAACCTTAGACCAATCAGGTTAAGAGAGGGAAACCTTCGACCAATCAGGTTAAAGAGAGGTAAACCTTCGACCAATCAGGTTAAAGAGAAGGAAAACTTAGACCAATCAGGTTAAAGAAAAGAAACCTTAGACCAATCATGTTAAAGTGAGGGAAACCTTAGACCCATCAGACTGAGGACATTGTTCAACAGATTTCTTTCAGAAATCTTGCGACAGAGCAGAATGGCGCTCCATGGTAGCCAACTTCCGATGCGAAGATGGCACTCGATGATGATGATGACCTGTCAAATACCAATGGACAAAGAGATACAACGAAGAAGATGCCGATGGATTAATCAGGTTAAAGAGAGGGAAACCTTGGACCAATCAGGTTAAAAGAGGGAAATCTTCGACCAATCAGGTTAAAGAGAGGGAAACCTTAGACCAATCAGGTTAAAGAGAGGAAACCTTCGACCTATCAGGTTAAAGAGAAGGAAACCTTAGACCAATCAGGTTAAAGTGAGGGAAACCTTAGACCCATCAGACTGAGGAGATTGTTCAACAGATTTCTTTTTCACGTCAGGACATAGAACCTGGTAAAAAAAAATATATGCTAAAAGAGTGTTTTACGTCCTTCTGCTAACAGAGTGTTGTACGTCCTTCTGCTAACATAGTGTTGTACGTCCTTCTGCTAACAGTGTTGTACGTCCTTCTGCTAACAGAGTGTTGTACGTCCTGTTAACAGAGTGTTGTACGTCCTTCTGCTAAAAGATTGGTTTGGCCGGGTTCGATCCTTCTTTGAAACATATATTGATCTTTTTTTTTTTTCTTCTGTTGTTGATTATTTGTCATTTTTTTCCGAGTATATAAACATACCTCTTCCTCTGAATTGATTTGCTAACAGAGTGCTGCACGTCCTTCTGCTAACAGAGTGTTGTAGGTCCATCTGCTAACAGAGTGGTGTTCGTCCTTCTGTTGACAGAGTGTTGTAGGTCCTTCTGCTAAAAGAGTGTTGTTGGTCCTTCTGCTAACAGAGTGTTGTAGGTTATTCTCCTGACAGAGTGTTGTACGTCCTTCTGCTAACAGTGTAGTGTACGTCCTTCTGCAAACAGAGTGTGTACGTCCTTCTCAGTCTGCATCAAACTGAACAGAGAATGCAGAAAACAAAACAAAGCGGTCGTGGAAGCTGAAGTAAAGGATTTTTATGTTTCTACATATGTAATAGAGTTGAGTTAGATTGTCCAGAATACAAGTTAGTCACAAGTTGTAGAGAGTGGGTAGTGGACACCCACCGAAGGAGAGATCCAGAATAGTTGGACGATACAATGTTTAACTACATGGAAAAGTTTAGTTACATGGAATTTTCCATGCAACAGAAGTGGAAATTAGAAGATGACGCAGTGTCTGTGGGGATAGAGTCCTCAGGCATAACAATGTCACCCACCGAACTAGTTAGAGAGGGTCAAGAATTAGCCTGGACATAATAGTTGAGGGAGCCCAGTTGTTGTGAGAGTGAGCAACACACAGGTAGCATGCATCGACCTCCTGGCGTTACTGTCAAATTTCCACGCTCACAACAAGTTGTTGTTATTGTAAGTGACCACCACACGGATAGCATGCGCTGGACTCATGGTGTTACTCTGCCAGGTAAATAGCTACCAGGAGAGATCAGTGTCATGAGATAAGATTATTCCAGATAGGTCATAGAGATTTCGTGGAAACAAGTTGTTGTCATCAATCTGGCGGAAAGTTCAGGTGTTGAGTCACAGATAATGAGCAAGCGACAAACTCAATTGACCATGAGAGTCGCGAGTGGTCAATTTGCGATGATCTTATTGGTCACTGGTTTTTGGACGTAGAGAGTTGTTGAGTACTTAATGTCCTGCACAACAGATAAGAGACAATTTTAAGTTAGTCAGGGAGAACACGATTTTAGAAGATCAGAATTAGATTAGCATTAGATAAGCAGAGACAGTAAGTTAGACAAGAAGTTTAGTTAATAAGTTTTTATTGAGTTAGCAAAGTCAGTAGGAATCTTCAAGTTACAGTCATAAGTCAGTGATAGATTATTAAGACAGTGGAGAAGTTATCAGTAGAAGTTAATGAACATATGAACATTAGTGCTGTGCAAGTTTTTTTACAAGTGTCCAAGAATGGTGTTATATGTGTATGTTCTACAAGTCGTAAGTTGATGAACAATGTTGATGAATAATGTTTGATGATCAATAAACTGAATATAATTACGTAACAAGAGAGACTTCGTGAGTGAGTCTGTAACACATAATTCTGGCAAGGATGAAGTCAGTACAAGATGTGTCTTTTGTCCGGCCTAGACGGAGCTCATGAAAGTTCACTGCTCATCATCATCGTCATCATGTGCCATACCGGTTGGCGCAGGCGATCCTGTCCTTCCACAATCTTCTATCTACAGTGCATCGTATCAGTTCTGTTGTAGACTGTTTGCCATGTCATGACATCAAGCTATCTAGTATTTTCACTCTTTGTCGTTCGTGAGGGGCTAAACTTTGCGTTAATATCACTTTTTCCTTTTTCAAACTGGCAGCCGTGTGCTCAGGTGTCCCTCGCCATACAGGCAGATATTCTCCAACTTCAGAGGTAATCTGATATTTTTATCGAGTTTTAACGTTTTGGATAGATTTTTCCTATTAATTTGCCCGAGTATCGGTCATTGTAAATGTCCTACTCTTTATATATATGTCAAAGACATGACAAAATACACTAACATCAAAACAAGTAACATCGGGGCTAAAACTAAGAAAAGAAAAATGTTATATCTTCTCAACATTCCTGTATGGTGCAGAAACATGGACATTAGACAAGATAACAAAACAGAAAACTGAAGCCTTTAAAATGTGGATTTATAGTAGAATATGTAGAACTGGATGGGAAAAAAATAAAACAAACGATGAAGTTTTAAAACAACTAAAAATGACAAGAGAACTGCTAAACACAATTCAAACAAGATAAATAAGATTTTTGTGGCATGTTAAAAGATATAGCAGGATGCTAAAGGTAATATTTGAAGAGGAAATATAAGGTAAGAGAGGCAGAGGCAGACCAATGCTAACATGGATGAGTAACATCTAAAGATGGACAAGTCAACCTATGACAACCTGCACTATCAAAGCAAGAGACAGCTGAATGGCGCTCCATGGTAGCCAATCTTCGATGCGGAGACGGCACTCAATGATGATGAACAATGAGATGATGTGTGTGTGTTTGCGTACGTGTTTGTATTCAATTGTAGTAGTAAAGAAAAGTAAAGAGCCCCCTCACGTCAAGTGGCGTATATGGAATATGATGTTAGTGACCATAATTTTTATAGGCCGTTGACACATGATATTTGGGGTAATGTGGTCGGTATTATGCCCATGCCGCTTTACTTTCCCAGAAAACTATCCGGCACCCATTTAAGGCTGAGTGAACCCGGAAGCCGTCGTTCAGGATCGAACCCTTTTCTCCTTAGTAGTCCAGTTCACTAACCAAATGTAATAGTACACTTGGCACAATTTGTAGTAAAGAGCTTTGCTCCCTCTGACTTCAGAGGTACAATTTATAAAATTGGTCCATAGTACGTTAAAGCTGATGATATATCAGATATGGAAATGGCCCGCCTGCGGTAACGCTAATCCGTCCTTACATCTAAAGTCTGATTAGAAGTAGCTTTACGTTTGTAGTCAAAACCTGAATACTTCACATCGAAGAGAGAGTTACATTTCTCAATCTTTCAAACATCTATCTTAACATGAATATTAACGGTTACTACGAGAATATTAAAAGTCTAAAATTACTTGGGCTAGAAAACGGACAAATGTTGAGGTGTCGCAAGTTAGAACTTTTCTCATAGAAGTCAGTTGTAAGAGCACAATGTAGTAACATCCGGGCATAGCCACTCATAAATGTTGTTAAATGTCAAATATTAGAGCTGAAATGTCAATCTAAGATACAAATAGAAATCGGCGGAGATACATAATATCATTGGAAGTCGGTGTAAAGTTGAATGAAGCACAGAGAAACAACAGCTTTTCTGAAAGAAAAACAGTAAAAACATAATGGTGATTATGTAGATAAATGTTTATTTAGCTTCTGTCAGAACCTTGGAATATATCACCATGAGGTCCTGATAGCAAAGTGGACTACACGAGCACGGCAAGAAGGGCTGTGGTTTACAAGTAGAAGCGAGATGTAAATGAAGAAAGTGCGGAAAGCGCTAGCAAGAAAGGGTCTCTAGCGATGAGAAGGGGTTGAAGAGGTAGCGATCCTAAGCTTAAAATAAACATGTCGTTGCGGATCAAATACGTATATAACACTTGATCACGTTGAAGACACTATAGTGTTAATAGGCATTGTCCGGGTATAACGACAATGGACTATAAAATGCTATTTTTTTCTTTTCTTTAACCGTGTATCCTTTTTTGTATATAAGTCTATCTGCTTCTAGTTTAAGTTGGATCTTTAGAGTGTTTCCAAAGATTGCGGTCTGCAGCTATTTCTTCCCAGTTTAAAAGTAAAAAAGCCCGTGCCGCTTTACTTTCTCTGAAAAAATCCGGTACCCATTTAAGGCTGGGTGAACCCGGAAGCCGTCGTTGGGATCGAACCTACCTCTTGTCCTTTGTAGTCCAGTTCACTAACTACTGAGCTATCGCGGCTATGTCTTCCCAGGTTGCAGGGTTTATGTTCAGAGTCTTCATGTCACATTTACATACTTCTATAATTCGAAGTTTTTGGCGCCCCCTCGTTGTTTTTGTCATCTGCTAGTTGCCTATAGAGTGTATCTATTTGGTGCATCCATCTTTCATACGGTGTAAGTGACGAAGCCAGTGTAACCTAGATTGTTTGAGCTGCGTGACCTACGTTGTTTGAGCAGCGTGACCTACGTTGTTTGAGCTGCGTGACCTACGTTGTTTGAGCTGCGTGACCTACGTTGTTTGAGCTGCGTGACCTACATTGTTCGAGCAGCGTGACCTACGTTGTTTGAGCTGCGTGACCTACGTTGTTTGAGCTGCGTGACCTACGTTGTTTGAGCTGCGTGACCTACGTTGTTCAAGCAGCGTGACCTACGTTGTTTGAGCTGCGTGACCTACGTTGTTCGAGCAGCGTGACCTACGTTGTTTGAGCTGCGTGACCTACGTTGTTTGAGCTGCGTGACCTACTTGTTTGAGCTGCGTGACCTACGTTGTTCGAGCAGCGTGACTTACGTTGTTCGAGCAGCGTGACCTACGTTGTTTGCGCTGCGTGACCTACGTTGTTTGAGCTGCATGACCTACGTTGCTTGAGCAGCGTGACCTAAGTTGTTTGAGCAGCGTGACCTACGTTGCTTGAGCTGTGTGACCTACGCTGTTTGAGCAGCGTGACCTAAGTTGTTTGAGCAGCGTGACCTACGTTGCTTGAGCAGAGTGACCTACGTTGCTTGAGCAGAGTGACCTAAGTTGCTTGAGCAGAGTGACCTAAGTTGCTCGAACAGAGTGACCTAAGTTGCTCGAGCAGAGTGACCTAAGTTGCTTGAGCAGAGTGACCTAAGTTGCTTGAGCAGAGTGACCTAAGTTGCTTGAGTAGAGTGACCTAAGTTGCTTGAGTAGAGTGACCTAAGTTGCTTGAGTAGAGTGGCCTAAGTTGCTTAAGCAGAGTGACCTAAGTTGCTTGAGCAGAGTGACCTAAGTTGCTTGAATAGAGCGACCTCAGTTTTTTTTAGCAGAGTGACCTAAGTTGTTTGAACAGCGTGTAGATGTTCGGAAGTCCTCTTAGAACATGGGCACAAAATTCAGACTATTCTGACTGATGCCGGATTTAAACTTTTTGCTTTCCCCTGTTTTAGAACGTTTTCATTACACTTATTACTTGTGTGTGGTACTCTCAACATAGGTCTTTACTGTCGACATTTCTCATTTCTAAAATACTTATAATTTATTTATGATTTATTTTATCAAACTCTTTGGTGTAGTCCATCAAACAGTACAGGACTCTTTTGAACTCTATGGCTCTCTCTACAAATGATTTAAATATGTAGATTACGTTGTCAGTATTCCTATCTCCCTAACTAATCCACCCTGTTCATCGCTGATTTCTGGTTATTTTGTTTCTCACTCTTCGCATGATGTTTCTCAGTAATGCATTAAGTAACGTGACTCTCAGACTTATTTTGGGACGATATTTTCCGTGGCTCCGACTTCCGCTGGTAGAGCTAAGAATATAAATGTGGTTAGTTCACCCAGTTTACATCCGCTGTTGTAGTTCTCATACAACAGCTTTGTTATTTATTTTATTTTCCATTTTCTCAAGTAGCTTCCATCTCCTCGCTAGGTATTTAGCCCGGATGATTTTCCTCATATCATGTGGCGCAGAGCATCCATCATCCACAGCTTCTGTATTTTAATTCCTTCCCCGTTATCTTGAATGTTAGCTTCTGTTCATTCACCCCAGTAGGATGCCTTCATGGATTATGTCAATCTTTCCCTTATACTTCCTTGTTCAGCCAACAAATCTCCTTCCTTAGCTTTTAAACGGTCAGTATTTATTTGTGTCTTTCTTTCTCCTAATTTCTACGGTTTATTTGTAGGTAGCATTTCATTTTGCATTTTAATCTATTTCACCTCTGGTTTAGTCATGCATATTTTGCTTCACTGCATTTGTTTGCTACCTCTCCTTTCAATCTTTTGTATCCATCTCTCTTTATTTAGGGAGCCACGATAGCTCAGTGGTTAGGGAGCCACGATAGCTCAGTGGTTAGGGAGCCACGATAGCTCAGTGGTTAGGGAGCCACGATAGCTCAGTGGTTAGGGAGCCACGATAGCTCAGTGGTTAGGGAGCACGATAGCTCAGTGGTTAGGGAGCCACGATAGCTCAGTGGTTAGGGAGCCACGATAGCTCAGTGGTTAGGGAGCCACGATAGCTCAGTGGTTAGGGAGCCACGATAGCTCAGTGGTTAGGGAGCCACGATAGCTCAGTGGTTAGGGAGCCACGATAGCTCAGTGGTTAGGGAGCCACGATAGCTCAGTGGTTAGGGAGCCACGATAGCTCAGTGGTTAGGGAGCCACGATAGCTCAGTGGTTAGGGAGCCACGATAGCTCAGTGGTTAGGGAGCCACGATAGCTCAGTGGTTAGGGAGCCACGATAGCTCAGTGGTTAGCCAACTTGACTACCTACAAAAGACAAGAGCTCGGGTTCGATCCTGATAGACGGTTTCCGAGTTCACCCAGCCTTAAATGGGTACCGACATTTTTGCTGGGAAAGAAAAGCAGCACGGGCGTAATAGCTCCAACATTACCCAAAAATCACGTGCCGAAAGTCTGTAAAATGTATGATCACCAATACTATATTCCCTATACGCCACTTGGCGTGACATGGCTTTTTACTTTTACTCTTTCTTGTTTGCTCCTCTTCATGCGTCATTTAACTATCAAATGTTATCCGTCACCCAATTCTTTCTTGAAGTTTTCATCACTGGCAACATAATCTCTTTTAATGTTGTATTGTTTCTTTCAGCATTTTCCTTTGTTCATCTACGCTTTGTATTTTCTCAATTGGCTTGTACGTTTTCTTAATTGGGATATTATATTTCTCATGTACATTCCTGTCTGATTTAAGGATCTAAGAAAGTCCGATTTGAAGCCCCCCCCCCCCCCGAATTGTGTGGCCCTAAGCTGTGACTAATGTTGCTTATAGGTAATCCCGACCCATCTGGTGTGTCAATGTAAAAAATACTGAGTAGACCCCAAGAGCCCTTAAGTAGGAAACAAAATTGTGTCTTAACTGGTATTGTAACCTTGAACTTTAAAGCTGAAAGACAAGAGCACTAACCCAATGTAGAGCACATGTAATTAATTAAACAATAAGACACATACACTGCTATGTACATATGTGGTATGTGTAAGATGTTAAAACATCGATTTACTATCAAATGTTTAAAAGTACGATAAGTATCCGAAGAGTGAGATCTCTTGAGACATGGTGGAGACAGTGACAGCTGAACTTATGTTATTAAAATATCTCTGGGGAACAGGCAAGTAAAGGCACAGCTGCGGAGGCTGGTATGTAGGGAAAGAATTGAAAAAAGGGTATGGTGACAGCTTTACAAAGGTGGACAAAACGGACTATTGACGTTTCGGCCAACATGCGGGCTTCCTCAGAAAACGGCGACAAAAACAACGAACAGACACGGAAGGAATATTTAATCTAATTCATCACCATCAGGTTACATGTCCTTTGTTGAAACGTTGCATTATCACAGCCGATCTGAAAGAATATCTGTCAGTAGTCAGATCACCCACAGAACGCTGCCTTTATCACAGCCGATCTGAAAGAATATCTGTCTGTAGTCAGATCTCCCACAGAACGTTGCATTTATCACAGCCGTCTGAAAGAATGTCTCTAGTCAGATCTTCAACTTCTTCAGGTGTCATGTTCAAGGTCACTTGATGTCTTGAAACCACCTTCTTCTTGGTCTGCCGCGGAACCGGAAGTGTCGCCCTGGAACCATGCTTTCCATTATTGTTCTTTCCAGCCTGCTGTGGTCTTTTGACGTTGTCATAGAATTTTAATTTCCTCTGTAGAATGGTGTTTAAGCCAGTTCATTGTTCTTTTCCTATCCAAGATAATTATCTTAAGGATTGTTCTGCAGTATTTTGTTTTAAATGAATTGAATTTCTTTTTTATTGTTTGCAAGATTGTCAATGATTCACAACTATATGCTGCTATTGTTATGATACATGTCCTCATTAAATTTGATTTTCCTACCTTGCTGGTGTGTGCCAACATGTTATTTATGGCATTTAATTTGTGTGTTGCTATTGCTAATATTCTTTTTGTATCTTTCTAGCAGTCTCCATTGTTAGTTACAACAGGTCCTAGATATCATAGCTTGTTACAATCTCAAGTTCTTCACTGTTGATCAGTTTCGTCCGAATCTCATTTTTGGTCCAGCATACTCTCATAGAGCAACTACATTGGACCGCTACAATAAGCTCAGTTTTATTTCTTTTTATTTTCTCTTTCTTGAGTTTACTAGTTTTAGTATTTTCCAATATCTAATTACATTAAATTTTTGTCCGGTCAGTTCGCTTTCGTTGTCACTGTTTTCTGGGAAGGCCACATGATGGGCGAAATGTCAATAGACTGTTTTGTTCAATGTAAATGTGTCACCATATACTGTTCTCTGAGGAAGGCCACATGATGTCCGAAATGTCAATAGACTGTTTTGTTCAATGTAAATGTGTCACCATATACTGTTTTCTGAGGAAGGCCACCATGATGCCGAAATGTCAATAGCTGTTTGTTCTATGTAAATGTGTCACCATATACTGTTTTCTGAGGAAGGTCACATGATGTCCGAAATGTCAATAGTCTGTTTTGTTCTATGTAAATGTGTCACCATATACTGTTTTCAACTCTTACAGTTAAAATATTACTGTTATTTGGTCAAAAGTGGAGCAACCCTTTAGTACAGTAACAAAGTAAAGTAAAGAGCCCCATCACGACAAGTGCCGTATAGGGAATATGGTGTAGTGACCAAATTTTACAGACCTTCAGCCCATTATTTTTGGTGGTAATGTGGTCGGTATTAGCCCGCGCCGCTTTACTGTCCCAGAAAAAAATCCGATACCCATTTAAGGCAGGGTGAACCCGGAAGCCTTCGGTTGGGATCGAACCCTACCCCTTGTCCTTTGTAGTCCAGTTCACCTTTAGAACAGTACCATCAATTAAATAATTCATTCCACTTAAAACAAGATAATGTAAATAACAGCAGAAGTTATCAATGTATTTGTTCAGTTGTTATGTTAAGTACCTCTATTTGTTCAATCTTTTGTGTACATGCTTCGCAAAGTTCACATATTTTACGGTAGACTTGACAATGATTCAATTTTCCTAAACAAATAGCATGTTCTTGTTATCATTATTATTGGGTCGTTTCTGGCGTGTGATAATAGAAGGGTGATAGAATGTGAAGAGGTGTATATGGATAATATTACAGAGCTTGTTGTAGAAGAGGTCAGTGATATACATACATACATACATGAAACACTGAACTATTCTACACGCATACAAATATACACGTATATATATGATATATATATATATATATATATATATATATATATATACACAGGCATGCGTACTTAAGTGTAGACATACATACAAACGCGCATGATATTTCCAACGATATATATATATATATATGATATATACATATACACATAATACACACATATAGATAGACATACATATGCATACACTTTCAAACACACATATTTAAGTATGTACATACATACAAAGATGAATATACACATACATACGTACTCACATGCACAACTACATACATGCACACACAGGCATGCATAATTACGTGCGCACATACATATATACATACACACATACATACACACAACATACACACATACATACATACTTACATACATACACACATACAAATAAACAAACAGGCAAGTACGCACGCCCGTCCGCCCGCACGCACACACATATACATACATACATTTATATATATATGCGTACTAACTCATGTGCCCACATACACACAAACAAAACTCACATTTATAAGAGTGACCTAATCGTTCACAAAATTATCTCCCCGGAAACTAAATCATAATTCGAAAGTGGGGAAGGATCCATCCATCGTAGCCAATTTTAAATGGGAGACAATCAGCTACTTCCCTCTCGACCAATGACCATGCCTCTGAGGACAATATAAGCTTTTTGCTACCGAAATACTGGTTGAGACCGCATTAAGGTTTTAGCGTTATGTAACCAGGTTCTGTACAGTCAAGACACAGGGCAGTAATGTCAATGTCATTACTTGCTTCCGTGGAATATAAAGAGTTTGGCTACTTTCACTTGGCTACTTCTTCTGAGCTTATCTGGCTGCGTTCTATTCTTTTGACTGGCAATGACTCGTATGTCCTACTGTGAGAGGAGGTAGTTCGACAGTTGTAGTCGGACCTGAGCACTAGAGTCGGACAGTTGAAAGTAGTAGGTAGGACCTGAGCACTAGAGTCGGATAATTGAAATGAGTAGGTGGGGACCTGAGCACTAGAGTCGGATAGTTGAAAAGAGTAGGTGGGACCTGAGCACTAGAGTCGGATAGTTGAAAGGAGTAGGTGGGACCTGAGCACTAGAGTCGGATAGTTGAAAGGAGTAGGTGGGACCTGAGCACTAGAGTCGGATAGTTGAAAGGAGTAGGTGGTACCTGAGCACTAGAATCGGATAGTTGAAAAGAGTAGGTGGGACCTGGGCACTAGAGTCGGACAGTTGAAAAGGGTAAGTGGGACCTGAGCACTAGAGTCGGATAGTTGAAAAGGGTAAGTGGGACCTGGGCACTAGAGTCGGACAGTTGAAAAGGGTAAGTGGGACCTGGGCACTAGAGTCGGATAGTTGAAAAGAGTAAGTGAGACCTGGGCACTAGAGTCGGACAGTTGAAAAGGTAAGTGGGACCTGGGCACTAGAGTCGGATAGTGAAAAGAGTAGTGGGGACCTGGGCACTAGAGTCGGATAGTTGAAAGAGTAGGTGGGACCTGGGCACTAGAGTCGGATAGTTGAAAAGAGTAGGTGGGACCTGGGCATAGAGTCGGATATGAAAAGAGTAGGGGGACTGGGCACTAGAGTCGGACAGTTGAAAAGAGTAGGTGGGACCTGGGCACTAGAGTCGGACAGTGAAAAGAGTAGGTGGGACCTGGGCACTAGAGTCGAACAGTTGAAAAGAGTAAGTGAGACCTGGGCACTAGAGTCGGATAGTTGAAAAGAGTAAGTGAGACCTGGGCACTAGAGTCGGATAGTTGAAAAGTGTAAATCGAGCTGCACACTGGAGTCGGACAGTTTAGAACAAAATAGCAAGAAGGACTTGAGCACAGGAGCCAGAAATTACCGGAAATAAAGTCATCGCAGTTTTTGGAACAAATCGTAAAGCAAAAAGAAAAACAAACTGTCTACAGCCTCATTCAGACTTCTACAGTTTTCTCATTCTCGACTCTTGACTCGTTTATCTTTCACTGTCTGACTCCACTTAAAACGTTTTATAACTTCTAAGACTCACTCTAGTGCGTCAGTTACATTGCGTCTGTCCAAGCGCGATCTTTCTAAAATTATTGTTATTACATCTATTCAATCCCTTACTTGGAATCTATTTTTTTT